>CM024205.1:7065498-7128388 GCA_013435755.1 Amphilophus citrinellus | reverse complement strand
AGCCCTGCATGTATGCTTTTTCAAGGAGGCAGAAGTGAGGAAAAAAGTAAAAATGAGGCTCAAGTTAACTTGCTTCATAATAGAATATATAATAGCACGCATTTACTCACTTGTGCTGGGTGTGTGTTGGTGTGTACTGTTAAGAACTGGGTTGTGCTTGACCACCTTATAGAAAGACCTGGAGACAAAAAAAGAGTATTATGTAGAACACGTGTCAAACTCAAGGGCCAAGATGATTTCATGTGGCTATGATTAATGGCCCGCCAGAAAATAGTAAATATCCCTGACAGAATCTTCCTAAAGGGATTAATAAAGTTTCATCTAATCTAAAGGCATTCTATTCTATATTTAATATGCCTCATTACATGTGCATTACAATTTAAAGATCAAAGTGGGTTTAGACATGCAAAAAACATTATTTTGAAACAAAACAAAACAAAAAAATTTTCACCCACAATAGAAATGGACTGAAACTGAACAGAATCCGAAACAAAAAAATAAACTACAAATCATAACAACTGTAACACCTCTGCCTTTAACTGAAAGGTCATGAAGTTTACCCCTAGCAGGGGTTACAGAGGGACATGTCACAGAAAAACTGAGGCCGGGCCTCTAATCCCTGCCCAGTTAATCCTGTTAGCCCAGGTTCAACATGTTTTGCCCATCGCAGTTCAGACCGCCTGTAGGTGTGTCAAACAAACATAAAAACCAACCCAGCAGCAACGCATCACACTGACAGTATGAGATAAGGAAAAATCCAACAATACCACAGCATGTCCTGTGAGTTGACGGCCTCCAAAGTAAACACAATATGAGATGTTGTGCCGAACAATCACTTCCTGACTACAGCCAGTGAATCAGCCAGATATTCCAGTATTTCAGCGTCTGAACACAGAGAGTCCTCATTTAAAATAGTTCAGCTACTCTGAACTGTAAGCCGTGAAATAATGAGGTCTGCTCTGTGACTCTTTCACCCACTCATTATGCAAAGTGGACAGTTATTCAAACAACATTTAGGTCACTGCAACCTGTGAGGCAAATTATTCAATAGTTACACGACACTACAACAACTCACAGCTGTATTATTTCTTATCAGCACAGCTAAAATGACACCCGAGCTGGCCACAATTTTTTAGGTCATGTAAGGACATGAAGCTTAAGTCATAGTCAGGTGAGACATGTAAGGATACTTCATAACACACACCTGCTGTCACAGCCATCAAAACTTGAGTACAGACTGATTGATCACTAAAGCTATGTAACATTATTCAGCTTGTGACTTCTTGTCTGATGGTACTTTTGGACACTAATCTGATTGATCTATATTCAGATTAATAATCAACCCAAATTATATCACCAGTTAGTATCATTAATACCTAACAGCTCCACTTGTGGAAGATTTAAATGCTTTGGAGCACCACAATACACACATAAAGAACAGACACGCATACACAAGAAAGAGGCTTAAGTGGACTAGTGATTCTGATTCTTTACTAAGTTGTTATGTGTAGACACAACACTGGTTCATCCCTTGAGTTAGGTGTGTGTTTTATGTTTGAATGATTCATGGGTCAATGTTAAGTGGCTTAACAAACAAAAAGACATTTTTCTGAAAATGGTCAGGTACACAGACTGGACTAAAAATTTGTGAAAAAGCAGCCAATGTCCAAAGAAAAACCTTACCTTCAGAAAAGCTGGTGAACTACTGATCAAGACTACTCTAAAAAATTACAAGAAAAATATGTATGGATGAAACTTCAGGCAGTGATGGTCTTTCCGTGAAACCACCTGTTTGAATGGTTTAAATGTAAAGAATAGATGTGGTTTAGCTGTTCCCATCCATTTTACACAGAAGCAGCACAACTAAATTCAAATGAAAGCTGTCTGCAGACAAACTGCTGATTTAGTATGTCATGATAGTTTCATTTTCAGATTTCTTGTAACATTTGCTGCAGGTTAACAACACTTGTCCTTCCTCTCTCTAGCAGAGATATCTGAAGGCATTCAGGTTTATTTATTAACTAAAGCTTTAAAATAAATTATTTTAAGGCTTTAGTTAGTAATTACCTTTCTAATATTGATTTATCACATATGAAATACGAAGTTACGACTAAATTATGTTGATAGATTAACCTAACAAGTGATTGCACTAGTTTGTTTTTTGGTCCACTAACGTCTGATCTACTGGGGGAAAAATGTTACAAACAATTAAATAACACGGCATAAAATGTTCCTAATTAAAAATTAACTAACAATAATTTCATATTTTATACGGAAGCGCTTATGGAATAATGCCGTATTTCAGAGATTCAAAGGGTCCTTTGTCATAGGTCTTTAATCAGATAATGAGATAATCTGATAAAACTGCACTTTTATTATCAGCAGAGGTAGTTTTGCATTTTATAGTCTGGTCTAAGCAGGCCATAAACCTGGGGTAATGTAATAGTTATGAACCACGGTGTGTTGGCCGGTTAACGCTAACTTTGCTGCCGCTGTCGGTCGGTCTCACGGCTCCAGCTCGGTGTTTTGACAGTTGACGTTACACCGTTTCACCGCTGCCTCTCACCGCTCAGCTAGCTCCCGGCTAACTGCTCACCTTGTCGTGACCACCGCTGGTGGTGGGGTTCCGTGGTGTTTGGCTTCTGTTGTTTTAAATAAGCCCATTTCTCCAGCTTATTTAATTTCCTCACACTTGTACCAGCTAACTTAGAACACATCCGAGAGTAACTGAAAACGCGACTTTTCCAAGCTAACGTTACCCCCCTCTGGAGGCCTTTTCGATAATACACACACGCACGTTACCAGCGAGCGGCTGGCTGTCACCTACGGGACGGCTGGAGACTTAATCCCGTAAAAGAGTCACAGAGACGGTCAGACAGCACAGACTGGGCCCCGTGGAAGGCCATTTTCAGTAAAGTTGTTGTTACTCACTGAGGAAGCCGCCGTCCCGTTGTTTCTGCTGATGGGCTTTCCGTTGCTATAACCCCGACTGTTGCCCCTGCAAGTTGCGCGAGACTCCGACCCACTAAGCCACCAGCACTGCGCATGCGCGGCAGTGTCTGCATTTTACAGCGGTTTTCAGTGAAACAGTGCCCAGAAGACATGGAGATGGAGACAGGTTCTAGCACAGTGACTGCGGCGCAGTGTTTTGTTTTGTTTTGTTTTCTGGAAGAAGCTCGCAATGTAGCATTTATCAGGATAAATACGATACAAGTTGGCCTGAAAGATGTAATGCATAATAATTTAGTGAGCGGCGGTCTGAAGTTGCTCCCAGTTGATGGCATGGTAATATTCGCTCACTGAAGTAATGACACCAACCCTCTTACACCTTCACCATATCCCCTTTCCCTTCTCATCTTATTGGTGCTTTCATGCTGTTGTTAATAAAGTTGTGGTCCCGGTACTTCACCGTGTAGAGAACAGGACCGAGCATAATCAGTAATGTGGCAGATAATTTCAAATTCAACTTTTCAAAACCGCTTAATGTTAGAAACAAACTGCTTCTGTGGAGTTTTTGTCACATGGTGTGTCTGAGGTTGAAGTTAAGTTTACAGCTGTGTTTTCCCAGGTGGGATAAAACGTCAGTGTGCAATACCAGAGATGGAGAAAGATGTAAGAAAGAGAAGATGAGAGGTTTACAAAGGTAAGGACTAGTGACATTTGATAAACTAAAATTTTCTATGTAATATCCTCATTTAATTTCGATTTTTTTTTTTTTTTTTTTTTTAATCAGATATTGGCTCTATACATGATGTGTTTCTGAAGTTATGCTTTTGTGAAACATCTTCCAAAACAAAGTGTGGTGTACAGCAATGTGTTGGTCTGGTGAAGCAGAAGGCTGTGACCTTCGTGGTCAACCCAAGGGTAGGAGAGATCAATTTAAAATTAAAGTGATGCTGATTAGATTTACTATTTATTAAAGAAGGAGCTGGATCTGAGAAACTATAAGATTTCAATTTGGTGATGTCAAAGAAAGAACTGAAAACCAGGAATTTACTTTTCTGTTTTTCAATTCTAAGCCAGCTCCTCTATCTGGAAGGAAGGAAGGAAACTCATTTAATCACTAAAGCAGTCTCAAATCTTTTATTGCCAGTTTACAGTGCATGAATGGACTTAAGAGAAAACAAAGGTCAAAACAACAACCAAAACAAAACTATAGAGGAAAAGAAATTCCACCTTAACTGAAACTAGACAAAAATAAATTGTACAAACCCACAAGTATGACAGAAATACCTGAAAAACACAGAAAAGGGCCGTGCCAAACAAAAATGGACATTCTCCTTTTTTGGGAAATACACCACACAGTGGGAAAAAAAATCATGACTCATAGTGTGGAGCCTATCCCAGCTGTCATAGGGTGAGAGGCAGAGTACACCCTGGACAGGTCACCCTGGACATGTCACCCGCCTGTCGTAGGGCTAACACAGAGGGACAGACAACCATTCACACTCACATTCACACCTATGGGCAATTTAGAATCACCAATTAACCTAATCTCAGTAACAGTTTTTTATTTTCTTAAATGTTATTAAAATGCTCTGACTAGGAGACATGCTGGTCCTGTATTATAACTCAAAATACTTTCATCTGAATTAATTGGTTTACATTCAGGTGCGGTATGGATCTGAGGAGTTCATGAATATCAGCTGCCATCTTGTCATTTTTGATCCACTGACTCAGAGCTCGTAAATCATCTCTCCACAGAATCTTTAACTCCTCATAGTTATCAGCTGACTCATACATTATCAAGTTTCTGCCACACATAACGACAGAAGAGCTGTTTAAGAAGAGTTTCAGATCATTTGCATAAACAGAGAACAAGCAGTCAGCCAGGCAACTTCCTTGTGGCAGACCACAGTCCATCTTTCTCCAGTGAGAAGGACAGCCATCGTAGTACACTTCCTGTTTTCTGTCAGAGAGAAAACTTCTCATCAAAGAAAGAGCTGGATCTGAAAAATTATAACGTTTCAATCTGGCAATCAGCACATCAGGACTGACGGTGTCAAAGAAGGTATTTAAATACAGGAATACAGCTCCTACTACTTTATCATTGTGAGATGCTGTGAGCCAGTCATGTCTGATATCATCAAGAGTTTTTTGATGCTGAGTGAACAGGTCATTTTCATCAAAGTACTGCTTCATCTACTGGGTGAGAACTTTCTCCAGGATCTGACTTAAAACAGGAAGGACACTTTCTGGCCTGAAATCAGTGTTCCTCCTCTTTGAAACTAGTAATATTTTGGATTTTTTTCCACTGAGATGGAAACACACCAGAGATGATGCATCTGTTCAGAATGTGACATATGGGAGCAGAGATGTATGGAGCTGCGATTTTTAGCAGTTTAGCATCTATTTCATCTGCACCAGGAGTCTCAGACTCTGAGAGTGACTCTAATAAATCCCTAACCTTGTTATCATCAACTGTCACAAAACTGAATGAACACTGGTTGTTTTGCATGATCCTTGGCAAAGGCAGGTCTACATGACTCACACACTGAGATTTATCAGTATAATACTGATAATAGTCATTAAGGAGATCTGTGGGTGCATCCAGCTCCTCAGATTCAGTGTGTACCTTTTTCTTCTTTCTGTTTCTGAACTCCATTAAAATCCGTTCCTGTAATTTCTTTGCTTCCTCTGTGCGTTCGTTCTTTTTTGCTTCATCTCTTTGTAATATTAAACGTGTTATATTGTTGCCCCACCAGGGTTCATCATGACTGTTGGTTGTGCTCCTCTGTAACGGAGCATGTCTGTCTGCTATTGGCATAAAGCTGTCAGTGAACTTGCTTAAAGCCTTCTCAGGGTCACATTCATTCTTTACTTTGCTCAGCTCAGAGACAGCTGTCTTAATATCTCTGATGAAACTGTCTTTGTTAAACTGGCTGTATGACCTCTGAATGATTATCTTTTCAGGTACATTTCTTTCGTTTACAGTGACAGTAACAAGATTATGATCACTACAGCCTGTGATGGTTGAGGTCGGAGTGCCACACAGCTCTGGAATATTTGTATAAATGTGGTCGATGCATTTTTGGAGCCTGGTTTCAGTTTTAACTATCTGCTTCAAACCACACTCAGCAGAGAAACGCTCAATTTTCTTTTTCTGAGAATTTGAGAACCAATCAATGTTAAAGTCACCCAGTAAGAAAATGTCTTTTTTAGTTTGGCCTTCCTCTGACACGTTCTTTATTATGCAAAGTTTTTTCAGATACTCTTCTTTGGATTTTGGTGAGCAGTAACAACATCCTACCCAAACTGGTTTAGTATGTGGCAGGTAAATCTCAACCCAGATAATTTCTTCATCAGACAGATTTAAGAAAGACAGTTTTTTAACTGGAATGTGATCTTGAATATAGAGAGCTACACCACCACTACCCCCACACATCCTTCCATCTTTCCCACGTGACCTCTGACCTTTATTTCTATCCTTCCTGAACAACTTGTAATTCTTTATTTGTAGTTCAGAGTTGTCAACATTGTCGTCTAAATGAGTTTCAGTGAGGGCTAACACATGTATTTTATCACGTGTTAATATGTGATGAATGTCAGGAATCTTGTTTCTCTGACTGCATATGTTCAGATTAGCTATACGTAAGTTTTCATGTGTGGGATCTAAACTGGCCATAGTTTGAAACAGAGGACGTCGTGTTCCTCTGAGGTCCTGGTTTGTCCTGCTGGAAAATTTCCTCTCTGCCTCTCTCAGCACTGAGCGGAGCATTCAGGGTTCCTTCTCCCTCAGCTGTTGTCGGGCTTGTTGTTCACTCCTGGTCCACGCTCAGTCTGCAGCACAAAAACACCACAGTCACCAATGCACTGATACAGTGTTAAATGCATTTTATATATATATATATATATATATATATATATATATATATATATATATATATATATATATATATATATTTAACAATATATACTCCACCCACATTAACATCGTCCTCAATTGTAATGGAAACAAAACAAAACGGTGGCGGATGGTGCCGAGTCCAGTCGACCCGCACTGAGTAGGTACTAATGGAAATGTGGCATAACATCCAGAGGGGTCAGGTGAACATGTCCACACACACACACACACACATACACACATACTCACATGCACACAGTTGTGGTCAGAAGTCTGAAGATTACATACGCTTGCATGAATGTCAGGGTAATTTGGAGCCATTAATGATTTGTTTGAACTGTTCTTTTTCCAGAGTAGAATGATTATACAGCATAGATCTTATCTTCATCTATTAACTTCTAGTTCGTGATCATGATTGACTACAACTGGTAGTTTCTCTTTGCCAGCAGGACAATGGGAAACTCTAAGGAACTCAGTGAAGACCTAAGAAGGAGAATTATAGTTTTAACCTTGGGAAGGTCTCTTGGAGCCATTTCTAAAAAAAATATAGATTCCAAGATCATCAGTTCAAACAATTTATGTAAGTATGTGTTATTCAGATGTGTCACCACTTTGCCAAGTTCTAAAAGAAGAGCCAAACTGTCACCCTCAGATGAGAGGAAATTAGTCAAGATGTTCAGGAACAACCCAGGAAGCACCAAGGTGCAAACCTGCCATGAACTGGAAACTGCTAGAACACCAGCATTACTGTCCACAGTGAAGTGAGTTTTACATTGCAGTGAACTCAGAGGGTGCTGACCAAGAAAGAAGCTCCTTCTTCAAAATTGACATCATCAAACTCAGCTGAATTTTTCAGCATGCCCACATGGACAAGCCAAATGCCTTCTGTAGAAGATTTTGATGAGACAAAGACTGAGCTATTTTTCCATAATGACACACGAGGTGTTTCCAGGCCAGCTGAGAGATATAATCTCTCCAGCATGTGTTGGGTTTGCTCCGTGTTCTCTGGACTTACCGAGAACACCTCACCAAAGATGTGCCCAGGAGGAATCCTAGTCAGATGTCCGAACCACTTCAACTGGCTCCTTTCAGTTTGGAGGAGCAGTCAAGCTAAAAAATGAGCAGTCTAGCAATTTGAATGAATAAAGTCCAAATTAAGAAACATTTTCTGTTTTAAAGGGGTGTATTTTAACCCAAGGTATTTTCTAACAGGAAACGATCCAAACAGCATGTAAAAAATGTTAAAATCTTCTACTGTGGACTTGCACTGCCGTTTGTGGTGGTTTTGGTGCTGGTGGAGAGCACTGTTCAACATGGCAGTCCAAAGTCTGCTACAAGTGTTCTTTTGATTTATCACCCAGCTTTAAGTGTGATTTAAATCAAACTGGTGGATCATTTGATAATCTGACTGAGTGTGACCTCACCTGAAGTTTGTGTCGATGTTATCAGACTCTGATTTGACTCTCATTTACTAGCTCAGGAGCTTTTATTTCAGTTTACCTGCATGGTGGGAATATTGTGGTTATTTGGAGATACAGGAGGTGTACATGTTAATAAACATTGCAAGTCCTATATGATGAAAACATGCACTCTGCTTTAAGGACCTGTTAGGTTACAATGTTTTCACAGAGAGGAGTCATTGAGAGGCAATGAAGCCACAATAACATCTAACAGTGAGCTTTAAATTAAATAAGATCTGAGCTCAAATGGAAGAAGGATAAACTTATGGTCTCTTTTGATGCTCCTAAAAACCTGCGATTAGCCGTTTACAGAGCAGTGACCGGAGCAATAAAATTGTATTTCTCTAATTTAATGTGCTACAGCCCTTGAACAACTCTATTGAAGTGCATGAACAGTAACAATGGCTGCTTTCCTCTAAATGGAATGCAGCCATTGTCTTAATTGTTTTTAGCTTTGCTCCCTCTGGTAAACCAGAAACCACACATCACGGCATTCACTCAGTTAATGCGATCCTATTTTTGTCAAGAATATCACTGAAGCATAAAAAATTACATTAGTTCAATGTCAAGAATCAGTACTTCTACACTGAAATAAAACATATTTTTTTCCCACTCACCAGGTGAATGAATTTCTCCTTGTAATGGTGCAGGGGTGAAAGGACTCCCTCGGTCAGCCTCAGTGAAACATGTGACTTTCAATCAGCAATTTAAAAAAATTATCTGTTTCAGATTAAAAAGTTTCTGCAGTTTCTGGTTATAGTGATGATGGTTAGATGAAAATCCAAAGGAAACACATGTTTCATGTTTGAACTTTAGAAGACAAGAAGCTTTGACAATTTCACCTTTAAATGGAACAAAAGAGATCAGACGTCCTCACTCCGGGTTATATCTGCATCAACTACAGGGCATCTTTATATACCACCAGACTGCAAAGCAGAATGCAGTTCATCAGGTTTACAGGTGAACCACAGGTGTACAAACATCTCCCAAAGATAAAAATCTTTGATAAAATCTAAAGACTACATATGTTTGATGTTTGAGCTTTAGAAGACACGAAAAAAATTCAAGCACACAATGCCCCAGCGTCATACAGTGTTTCTCAGTGTTAAGCACAGTGCACAGGTTCATTGCATAAAGTTAAATTCAGAATTTAATCATATAACTTTTTTCTTTTTTTACATCATGACATGTTATATAAAAACAAAACTACAGCTGATTAGAAAGATTTAAAGGGAGCAGCAGTCATAAAAGGCAGGTATAATTACACAGTGGGAATACTTTTACCTTTGATATGATACTCATAATAATGCAAAATACTCCAACAACAACATGATACTGAATTCAGGACTTTTACTTCCACAAATATTCTCACATTCAATTATTATGATCCTATTTCCTCCAGGAATAAGACTTCTTTAGCATCAAAAAATCACTACTACAACATCAAGTACTTCTGTGATTAAATAAAACATATAATTTTCTACTCACCAGGTAAACAAGTTTCTCCTTAAAATGACATGAAGGAAACTGGACGTCCTCGCTCAGGTATGTGTTGTTCCTGACTCAACTTCTGACTGATGATATCAGAGCTGTTACCATGGCAGAATGCAAAGGAGACATACGTACTGACTGGTTTTGTAGTTCTACCTGGTACAGGTGTCGCTAAAAAACACCCACCAAGCAGCCGGCAGCCATGGATGTTTTCAGGGATGAATCTGGTCGGTCAGCCATGGCCTATTTAAAGATGTTCCTTTATGTTTCAGGATGTCAAAGACATTTGAATTCAACCTAATTCCAACCACAAAATCATTTTCACCACTGAGCACTTTGCTACTATTGTAAACAATATTCAGCCATCAAGGCTAGAATCAAAAAGTGAAAGTATAGCATATTTTTTTCAACAAAACAAACATGTCTTTTTGTTTAATCTGACATTTAATTGTCCTTTCATTTGGTTGTGATTGTGATCAGAAAGCCACACAATAGAATCATAATCTAGTTTTACCAGTTGTCATTTCTGTATTTCACAATGATGTTTCTTTCTCTGTATGTGCTGCAGTCAAATAAGCTGAGCTTATTTGCTTCCATCACAGCCGAAGCAAATGAAGGATTAAACAACTAGAGCGTACAAACTGGCTTTACCTTGACTGTGTGTACTTGAAGCCAATGTACAGGCTGTGATAAGTTGTCCTGTGCTGCTGCTCTCCTTTACCGCTCTTGGTGGATGAAGTGAATTCAACAAGGTGTAACCCAGTACGTCATGAGCTGTCTTGACTGATTTCCATCCCCTAACCTGACAGCATACTGTTTATATCAACCTTATACTGACAGTATACAGTTGGTGTAAAGGTTGAATTCAGTGAATAAATCTAAACATTGCCAGCTTCAATTTAAATTCATTCTGCTACACTTTCAATTCAACTCAGTTTTATTTATAAAGTGCCAAATCATAACAAACAGTTGCCTCAAGGTGCTTTATGAACCAGACTGATGACGAACACCACAGCTGCTGTGGACCAACACAGAGCTTTACTGTAAATACAGTACAGCAAACTAACCTGTTTGTCCTGCACAAAACTGCAGTATTGTCATGCAACCTTTGAATAGCACAAAGTTAGTATACTTCAGTTTGTTTTGCAGGATGTTTCACAGTATGAAACAACATAACTTCACATCATATACAGATCCAAGATCTGATTTTTAAAAAATGAGGACATTACATGAATGCTTGGAATTTTTAGTTTATCAGATGTCCCTCAGCAGTTCTTACCTTTAAATATAAGCTCTCTTCTTCCTCTCCTGTCCTCTAAATAATATGATTTTATCATTTCATATATGTGATACGCCTCAGTAATGGAGGCTACTCCAGCAAGACTGGCTTTTGTGTGTTTTTGTTCCTCCATTTAGGTTCAGATTGGTTTGATGTTTGAAGGTGCACAGTGACCAGAATAAAAGCTTCCCTTCGATGTTAAACCTAAAGCAAGGAGCCTGATTTGAAAATGTAAGGAGTAGAAAGTTCAGATATTTGTGTAGGGAGTAAAAATAAAAAGCTGTCGGAAAAATAAATACTCAAGTAAAGTACAGATACCTGAAAAATCTCCTTAAGTACAGTAACAAAGTATTTGTACTTCGTTACTTCCCACCTCTGGCGAAAAGCCATTCTGACTATAGAGCATTCTGTGTATACACATATTCTCATTTGTGTATGGTCACTTGTTACATTGAGAGACATTATTTCACTTTATAAACAGATGTTATGAAAATTCTTCTTTTTTTTTTTTTTTAGCTGGTTTTCATCTGGGTGGGCACTGCAAGATGCTCCGTCACAGCAGAAGTAAATAAAGGACTAAGCACAGTAGCTAGAGTGTACACACTGGCTTTACCTCGACTGTGTGTACCTGTCCTGAGCTCCTCTGAAGAACATTTATGCTTACTAACGAAGTTTCAGGTAAACTTATTGGGCGTACAACACTACGGTAATTTATACTGCAGACCTGGATCCAGATAAGAGATCAACAGGTACAAAACCACCATCTACTGACCAATCAGACCTCTGGAAAATAGCATCATCATTCCTGGAAGATCCCAGATGTGCAGATAGTAAGAGGGTCAAATGCTTTTAAGTGCATTGTAAGTCTTTGTCATTATCTGATGATAAGCATCAATTCAGGTCAATTCTATTCAATTTATATTGTGCCAAATCACAACAAAGCCGCCTCGAGATGCTTTATATCGTAAGGTAAACACCCTAAAATAATGACACAGAAAACCCAAGAGTCAAAACGACCCTCTATGAGCAGCATTTGGTGACAGTGAGAAGGAAAAACTCCCTTTTAACAGGAAGAAAACTCCAGCAAAACCAGGCTCAGGGAGGCCACAAAAAATTCACAATTACAGTGATAACATTTTGGGGGAAAAAAGTTATCATGTCATATTTATTTATTGTGTGTGTGTGAATTTGAGTTTGTCTGAATAAATATAGCAAACATCTTGCAAAACAAAGTGTAGTGTAATCATTTGTGTTACTCCAAGGTTGCATGAAAGTACTTGGCAGTAGTTTAGTGGAGGCTGAACTAGTTCCTCTACAGTTTTGCAAAGTAACCAAAATTTGGACTGCAACGTGTTGGTCCGGTGTGGAGAAGGCTTGCACCTTCGTGGTCAATAAAAGGTTAACTCAAGGGTAGGAGAAATCAATTTAAATTTAAAGTAATGCTGAATATATTTACTTTTTATAGAAAGTGCTCGATCTGAGAAACTATAAGATTTCAATTTGGTGATGTCAAAGAAAGAACTGAAACCGAGGAATTCCTACTAAATTTAGTTTTCTGTTTTTAAATTCTAAGCCAGTGGTGTTTCATGTCAAATGCTCCTCTATCTGGATGGATGAAACATCACAGGGATGCTGTTAGGTCCCAGAAGAAGAAACTCAGGTAATCACTGAACCAGTCTGAAATCTTTTATTACCAGTTTACAGAGCATGAATGCAACAAAGGTCAAACCAACAACCAAAACAAAACTACAGAGGAAAAGAAATCCCCCTTAACTGAAACTAGGCAAAATAAATTGTACAAACCTACAAGTAAGACAGAAATATCAGAAAAACAGGGAAAAAGGCCATGGCAAACAAAAATGGACATTCTCCTTTTTGGTAAATGCAACACATTATGGGAAAAAATCGTGAATCATAGTGTGGATTAACTGAGGGCACACTGACAAAGTGATTGTAATAACCTAAGCTAACATGAAGATGCTCAGCAAAGCACAGAGGTGGCCAAAGTACTGACATTCTGTACTTAAGTAGAAGTAGAAGTACTTGTGTTAAAAACTACTCTGGTATAAGTTGAAGTACTGGTTCAACTTCTGTACTCAAGTAAAAGTAAAAAAGTACAGGCTCTGAAATGTACTCAAAGTAAGAAAGTAAAAGTAGCTCTTTGCAGGACATTTCTACCAGCTATTTTTCTGTAAACATAACTGAGCCTTGTTATATATTATTGTAATAATATAAAATATTATTAAATGAGAATACGAACGCTATTGCAATCTAAATTTTAATTCTAATGAATGCACTCAGCTTGAATCAATTATGTAGGACACAAGCTGTGAAAGGGAATTTAAAAACAGCTCTATTCTCCTCTCACCTCCTGTCCTCTTTCTTACATCTTTCTCCATCTGAGGCCCCGTTTACACGATGCCGTTTCAAAATGTTTTGATGCGTTTTGCCCTTCCGTTTACACGACAACGGAGTGAAAACTATGTGTTTCGGAAACGGGGTCCAGAGTGGAGCGTTTCAGAAACGCACCGACTTGCGTTCTCGTGTAAACGCTTGAAACCGGGGTGATTTGAAAATGGGTGACTAGCACGTGCGCACTATGGTTGCGACGCCACAGTTTTCCGCGCATGCACAAATTGATAAACAGTACTCTCGGATTTACGAGTGCTTTTCTTGTGTTTTTACCGTTTTGTTATTCAGCGTTGTGTGCAGCAGCGATCCAACCTCATCGTCAGGCCACACAAAACCTCTCACATTGGCCCTTTTGTAAGTAATGAACAATTTGCCGCGCTTCCTACTGTGTCCCTCCACGCATGTGCATCTTGCGTAAACAAGCTTTGCAAAGAGAAAACCAATGCCAACTTGTGGTCTGGCATAGGAACTACATCATTTTCATCGTTTCATGTATCATCGTGTAAACGCAGATCGTTTCTGAAATGCTATTGTGCAAACGGAAGGCTGAAACGCATCAAAACAACATCGTTTCCAGTGGAACTGGCATCGTGTAAACGGGGCCTTAATGTGTTATTGTTCCTTCATTTAGGCTCAGATCGTTTGATGTTTGAAGGCGCACTGACCGGAAATAAAACCTTATCTCAGACGCGTTAAACCTAAAGTAACGAGTCTGTTTGAAAATGTTAGAAGGAGGAAGTACAGATGCTTGTGTAAAAATGTAGGGAGTAAAAGTAAAAAGTAGTCAGAAAAATAAATACTCAAGTAAAGTACAGATACCTGAAAAATCTACTTAAGTACAGTAACGAAGTATTTGTATGTCGTTACTTCCCACCTCTGGCAAAGCACAACCCAAACCTACATCCTAACACAAGCAACAAATTGTGAAGAGCCCTAATAACTCACCTTCTGAGTCTTATTACTGAGAGAACACTAAAGAAAGAACAATTCCAGTTCTCAGAAATTTATAGAACATTGACTGCTCATACAAAAACATCCATCTATCCATTCTGTTCCATTTATCCTGTTCAGGGTCATGGGGGGGCTGGAGCCTATCCCAGCTGTCAGAGGGTAAAAGGCAAGGTACACCCTGTACAGGTCGCCAGCCTGTCGCAGAGCTAACACAGAGAGACAGAAAACCACTCACACTCACATTCACACCTATGGCCAATTTAGAATCACCAATTAACCTAACCCCAGTAACAGTTTTTTTTTTTTTTTTTACCAAAACAGTTTTTTATTTTCTTAAATGCTCTGACCAGGAGACATGATGGTCCTGTATTATAATTCTAAGTAATTTGATCTAATTAAGTTGGTTCACTTGCGTGTGGTATGAGGAGTTCATTAATATCAACTGCCTCAAATTTGATTTTCATTGGAACCATCGTGTTGTCTTTGATCCACTGACTCAGAGCTTGTAAATCATCTCTCCACACATTCTTTACCTCCTCATAGTTATCAGCTGACAGATATATTATCAAGTTTCTGCCACACACAACAACAGAAGATCTGTTTAAAAAGAGTTTCAGATCATTTGCATAAACAGAGAACAAGCAGTCAGCCAGGCAACTTCCTTGTGGCAGACCACAGTCCATCTTTCTCCAGTGAGAAGGACAGCCATCGTAGTACACTTTCTGTTTTCTGTCAGAGAGAAAACTTCTCATCAAAGAAAGAGCTGGTCCCAAAAAATTATAACATTTCAATTTGGCAACCAGCTGATCAGGACTAATGGTGTCAAAGAAGGAATTTAAATCCAGCAATACAGCTCGTACTGGTTTATCATTGTGAGATGCTGTGAGCCAGTCATGTGTCTCATCAGGAGTTTTTTGATGCTGAGTGAACAGGTCGATCTCAGGAAAGTACTTCTTCATCTGCTCGTCGAGAACTTTCTCCAGGATCTGACTTAAAACAGGAAGGACACTTTCTGGCCTGAAATCAGCGTTGCTCATCTTTGAAACTAGTAACATTTTAGATTTTTTCCACTGAGATGGAAACACACCAGAGATGATGCATCTGTTCAGAATGTGACATATGGGAGCAGAGATGTATGGAGCTGCGATTTTTAGCAGTTTAGCATCTATTTCATCTGCACCAGGAGTCTCAGACTCTGAGAGTGACTCTAATAAATCCCTAACCTTGTTATCATCAACTGTCACAAAACTGAATGAACACTGGTTGTTTTGCATGATCTCTGGCAGAGGCAGGTCTACATGACTCACACACTGAGATTTATCAGTATAATACTGATAATAGTCATTAAGGAGATCTGTGGGTGCATCCAGCTCCTCAGATTCTGTGTGTACATTTTTCTTCTTTCTGTTTCTGAACTTCTTTAAAATCTTTTTGTGTAATTTCTTTGCTTCCTTTTTGCGTTCGTTCTTTTTTGCTTCATCTCTTTGTAATATTAAACGTGTTATATTGTTGCCCCACCAGGGTGCATCATGATTGTTGGTTATGCTCCTCTGTAACGGAGCATGTCTGTCTGCTATTGGCATAAAGGTGTCAGTAAACTTGCTTAAAGCCTTCTCAGGGTCACATTCATTCTTTACTTTGCTCAGCTCAGAGACACCTGTCTTAATATCTCTGATGAAACTGTCTTTGTTAAACTGGCTGTATGACCTCTGACTGATTATCTTTTCAGGTACATTTCTTTCGTTTACAGTGACAGTAACAAGATTATGATCACTACAGCCTGTGATGGTTGAGGTCGGAGTGTCACACAGCTCTGGAATATTTGTATAAATGTGGTCGATACAATTTTGGAGCCTGGTTTCAGTGTTAACTATCTGCTTCAAACCACACTCAGTGGAGAAACGCTCAATTTTCTTTTTTTGAGAATTTGAGAGCCAATCAATGTTAAAGTCACCCAGTAAGAAAATGTCTTTTTTTGTTTGGCCTTCCTCTGACACCTTCTTTATTGATGGGCATATTTCTTCAAAATACTCTTTTTCAGATTCTGGTGGGCAGTAACAACATCCTACCCAAACTGGTTTGGCATGTGGCAGGTAAATCTCAACCCAGATAATTTCTTCATCGTGCGAGAAAGACAGTTTTTTAACTGGAATGTGATCTTGAATATAGAGAGCTACACCACCACTACCCCCACGCTTCCTTCCATCTTTCCCGCGTGACCTCTGACCTTTATTTCTATCCTTCCTGAACAACTTGTAATTCTTTATTTGTAGTTCAGAGTTGTCAACATTGTTGTCTAAATGAGTTTCAGTGAGGGCTAACACATGTATTTTATCACGTGTTAATATGTGATGAATGTCAGGAATCTTGTTTCTAAGACTGCATATGTTCAGATTAGCTATACGTAAGTTTTCATGTGTGGGATCTAAACTGGCCATAGTTTGAAACAGAGGACGTCGTGTTCCTCTGAGGTCCTGGTTTGTCCTGCTGGAAAATTTTCTCTCTGCCTCTCTCAGCACTGAGCGGAGCATTCAGGGTTCCTTCTCCCTCAGTTGTTGTCGGGCTTGTTGTTCACTCCTGGTCCACGCTCAGTCTGCAGCACAAAAACACCACAGTCACCAATGCACTGATACAGTGTTAGATGAACGCTCAAAAATTGAGCCTCACCTAACATCCAGAGGGGTCAGGTGATCAAATTCACACACACAGACACACACAGATGCACAGTTGTGGTCAGAAGTCAGAAATTTGCATACACTTGTCATGGGCATGAATGTCAGAATAATTTCGGGCTTTTAATGATTTATTTGAACTGTTCTTTTTCCAGAGTAGAATGATTATACAGCATAGATCTTATCTTCATCTATTAACTTCTAGTTCGTGAACACGATTGACTACAACTGGTAGTTTCTCTTTGCCAGCAGGACAATGGGAAACTCTAAGGAACTCAGTGAAGATCTAAGGACAATTGTAGTTTTAACCTTGGGAAGGTCTCTTGGAGCCATTTCTAAAAAAATACAGATTCCAAGATCATCAGTTCAAACAATTTATGTAAGTATGTGTTATTCAGATGAGTCACCACTTTGCCAAGTTCTAAAAGAAGACCCAAACTGTCACCCTCAGATGGGAGGAAATTATTCAAGATGTTCAGGAACAACCCAGGAAGCACCAAGGTGCAAACCTGCCATGAACTGGAAACTGCTGGAACACCAGCGTTACTGTCCACAGTGAAGTGAGTTTTACATTGCAGTGAACTCAGAGGGTGCTGACCAAGAAAGAAGCTCCTTCTTCAAAATTGACATCATCAAACTCAGCTGAAATTTTCTGCATGTCCACATGGACAAGCCAAATGCCTTCTGTAGAAGATTTTGATGGTCAGATGAGACAAAGACTGAGCTATTTTTCCTTAATGACAAGAGTTATGTTTGGAGGAGTAAAGATGAGGCTTTCAAACCTAAGAATACTGTACCAGCTGTCAAGCCTGGTAGTGGTAGCATCATCTTCTGGGACTGTTCTGCTGCCAATGATACATTGCACAAAGTGGATGAACTAAAGAAGGAGGACTACCTCTAAATTGTTCAACTTCACCTCAAATCAACAGGTAGATGGTTGAAACTTTGATAGATCCATCGATCTTTTTTCTTCCACTTATCAGGGCCTGGGTCAAGAGGGCAGCAGCCTAAGCAGAGAAGCCCAGAGCACCCTCAACCCAGCCACGTTCTCCAGTGCATCTGGGAGGCATACACATACCGAGGTGTTCCCAGGCCATCTGAGAGATATAATCTTTCCAGCATGTCCTGGGTTTGCTCCGTGTTCTCCGCACGGCACGACATGCCCAGATTACCTCACCCAAGATGTGCCCAGGAGGAATCCTATTCAACTGGCTCCTTTCAATTTGGAAGAGCAGTCAATCTACAAAATGAGCAGTCTGGCAGTTTGAATGAATGAAGTCGAAATTAATAAACAGTTTCTGTTTTAAAGGGGTGTATTTTAACCCAAAGTATTTTTCTAACAGGAAACAATCCAAACAGCATGTAAAAAGATTTAAAATCTTCTACTGTGGACTTGCACTGCTGTTTGTGGTGGTTTTGGTGCTGGTGGAGAGCACCGTCTAACATGGCAGTCCAAAGTCTGCTACAGGTGTTCCTTTGATTTATCACCCAGCTTTAAGTTTGATTTAAATCAAACTGGTGGATCATTTGATAATCTGACTGAGTGTGAACTCACCTGAAGTTTGTGTCGATGTTATCAGACTCTGATTTGACTCTCATTTACTAGCTCAGGAGCTTCTATTTCAGTTTACCTGCATGGTGGGAATATTGTGGTTATTGGGAGATACAGGAGGTGTACATGTTAATAAACATTGCAAGTCCTATATGATGAAAACATGCACTCTGCTTTAAGGACCTGTTAGGTTACAATGTTTTCACAGAGAGGAGTCATTGAGAGGCAATGAAGCCATGATACCATCTAACAGTGAGCTTTAAATTAAATATGGGATTACAGACTGATATTAATGGTCCTGATAGTTTTATGGTTCACATAGATATGATCTCAACAAGATCTGAGCTCAGATGGAAGAAGGATAAAGTTATGGTCTCTTTTAGCTTTGTTCCCTCTGGTAAACCAGAAACCACACATCATGTAATTCACTCAGTTAATACCATCCTACTTTAGCCAAGAATAACACTTAAGCATAAAACAATTAGACTACTTGAATGTCAAGAATCAGTACTTCTATGCTGAAATGAAACATTTTTTTTCCCACTCACCAGTTCAACAAATTTCACCTTAAAAAGGTTTGAAGGAGATCAGACATCCTCACTCAGCCTGAATCATGTGACTTTCAATCAGCTGTTTTAAAATTTTAAAAATCTGTTTCAGATTAAATAGTTTCTACAGTTTCTGGTTATAATGATAATGGTTAGATAAAAATCCAAAGACTACACGTGTTTGATGTTTGAACTTTAGTAGATGAGAAGCTTCAACAATTTCACCTTTAAATGGAGCAAAAGAGATCAGACGTCCTCACTCTGGTTATGTCTGAATCAACTACAGGGCATCCACCAGACTGCAAGCAGAATGCAGTTCATCAGGTTTACAGATGATGCACTGGTGTACAAACACCTCCCAAAGAGGTGATGTTTGAGATTTATAAGACATGAGAAGCTTTGAGAACACGATGTCCCAATGTGACACAGTGTTTGTCAGTGCTCAGGATCATGGCACAAAGTTAAATTCAAAATTTATGCAAATACCTTTTTTTCTTTACACCAAGCTGTAAACAAAACTACATCTGATTAGAGGGATTTAAAGGGCCCAGCAGTCACAAAAAGCTGTGTGTGTAGGGTATCAAGCCTTACATAAGGTATAATTACGCAGTAGTAATAATTTTGCCTTTGATATTTGGCTCATAATAATGCTGAATACATTAGGTTTGTCTGTGTTGTATCTGTCTTGACTCTTGAGTGATGCTGTCAGTGCTGTTTTCATGGCAGAATATAATGCAGACAGATGTACTGACATACAAACAAAAGAATAATAAAGCTGGTTTTGTAATTCTACCTGGTACAGGTGTCTCTAGAAAACACCCACCAATCAGCTGACATCCATGGATGTTTTTAGAAATAAATCTGGTTGGTCAGCCATGGCCTATATGAAGATGTTCCTTTATGTTTAAAGTATTCATCAATGCAACAGGTGTGTAGTGTTTCACAGGTGTGTCCTGAACAACAAAACACACCTGTCAGTCACATGTTCCAATACTTTTGCTCACATGCAAAATGGATGGGTTGAGATAAAAAGTGACATCTTTTGAACCGTTTATCAGATCTGGATGTAAATACTTGGGAATAAGCTGAGTTTAATGGGACATTTAACTGCCCTTTAGTTTAGTTGTGAAATTATTCTAATCAGACAGCCATACAACACATAAATAAACCAGTTTTACCAGATTACATTTCTGTGTATCTGCATATGTAAATGATGTTTCAGTCTCAGTGTGTTATTGTTCAACATCATGACAAGCTATGTAAAAAAAACTACAACTGATTAGAAGGATTTAAAATGGCAGCAATCACAAAAATCAGGTATAATTATGTAGCAGTAATAATTTTATCTTTGATATTCTACTCATAATAATACTCCAACAACAACAACATGATACTGAATTCAGGACTTTTACTTTCACAAATATTCACACATTCAGTTATCATTTCCTTGTGTGCCTTGTGCGCACAATGACAATATGCTGAATCTAACATCTAACATTATGATCCTACTTCCTCCAGGAATAAGACTTCTTTAGCATCAAAAATCAGACTACTTCACTATGTACTTCTATGATGAAATAAGACGTATAATTTTCCACTTACCAGGTAAATAAATTTCTCCATCAAATGACACGAAGGAAACTGGACGTCCTCGCTGGGGTGTGTCTGTGTTGTACCTGACTCAACTTCTGACTGATGATGTCAGAGCTGTTACCATGGCAGAATGCAAAGGAGACATATGTACTGAACAGGTTTTGTAGTTCTACCTGGTACAGGTGTCTCTAAAAAACACCCACCAAGCAGCCGGCAGCCATGGATGTTTTCAGGGATAAATCTGGTCGGTCAGCCATGGCCTATTTAAAGATGTTACTTTATGTTTCAGGATGTCATAGACATTTGAATTCAACCTAATTCCAACCACAAAATCATTTCCCCCACTGAGCACTTTGCTACTACTGCAAACAATATTCAGCCGTCAAGGCTAGAATCAAAAAGTGAAAGTATAGCATATTTTTTCCAACAAAACAAACATGTCTTTTTGTTTAATCTGACATTTAATTGTCCTTTCATTTGGTTGTGATTCTGATCAGACAGCCACGCAACAGAATCATAATCTAGTTTTACCAGATGTAATTTCACAATGATGTTTCTCTCTGTATGTGCTGCATGCAAATAATCTGAGCTTATTTGCTTCCATCACAGCCGAAGCAAATAAAGGATTAAACATAGATTCATAACTAGAGCGTACAAACTGGCTTTACCTTGACTGTGTGTACTTGAAGCCAATGTACAGGCTGTGATCAGCTGACCTGTGCTGTTGCTCTCCTTTACTGCACTTGGTGGATGAAGTGAATTCAACAAGATGTAATCCAGTATTTCATGAGCTGTCTTGATTGATTTCCTTCCCCTAACCTGACAGCATACTGTTTATATCAACCTGATACTGACAGTATACAGTTGGTGTAAAGGTTGAATTCAGTGAATAAATCTAAGCATCATGAGCTTCAATTTAAATTCATATCTGCTACACTTTCAATTCAATTAAATGTGTGTGTGTGTGTGTGTGTGTGTGTGTGTGTGTGTGTGTGTGTGTGTGTGTGTGTGTGTGTGTGTGTGTGTGTGTGTGTGTGTGTGTGTGTGTGAATTTGAGTTTGTCTGAATAAATATAGCAAACATCTTGCAAAACAACGTGTAGTGTAATCATTTGTGTTACTCCAAGGTTACATGAAAGTACTTGGCAGTAGTTTAGTGCAGGCTGAATTGGTTCCTCTGTAGTTTTGCAAAGTAACCAATTTTGGACTGCAATGTGTTGGTCTGGTCCGGAGAAGGCTGTCACCTTCGAGATCAATAAAAGGTTAACTCAAGGGTAGGAGAAATCAATTTAAATTTAAAGTAATGCTGATTAGATTTACTTCTTATAGAAAGAGCTATAAGATTTCAATTTGGTGATGTCAAAGAAAGAAGTGAAACCAGGAATTTCTAAATTTAGTTTTCTGTTTTTAAATTCTAAGCCAGTGATGTTTCATGTCACTCTATCTGGATGGATGGATGGATGGATGGATGGATGGATGGATGGATGGATGGATGGATGGATGAATGAAACATCACAGGGATGCTGTTAGGTCCCAGAAGAAGAAATTCAGGTAATCACTGAACCAGTTTGAAATCTTTTATTACCAGTTTACAGAGCATGAATGCAACAAAGGTCAAACCAACAACCAAAACAAAACTACAGAGGAAAAGAAATTCCCCTTAACTGAAACTAGGCAAAAGAAATTTTACAAACCCACAAGTATGACAGAAATACCAGAAAAACAGGGAAAAAGGCCATGGCAAACAAAAATGGACATTCTTCTTTTTTGGTAAATACACCACGTAGTGGGAAAAAAAAATCATGACTCATTGTGTGGATGGAGCCCATCCCAGCTGTCATAAAGTGAGAGGCAGGATACACCTTATACCAGAGGTGGGAAGTAACAAAGTACAAGTACTTTGTTGCTGTACTTAAGTAGATTTTTCAGGTATCTGTACTTTACTTGGGTATTAATCTTTCTACTTTTTACTTTTACTCCCTACATTTTTTACAAGTATCTGTACTTTACTTAGGTATTTCTTTTTCTACTTTTTACTTTTACTCCCTACATTTTTACACAAGTATCTGTACTTTCTACTTCTTACATTTTCAAAACAGACACGTCTGAGGGAAATTTGCCTTTCCAGTTACTGCACCGTCAAACAGCAAAGAGTCTAAATAGTGGAACAATGACACATAAGAGAGAATCCCACTGGTGTATCCTCCATAACGAGGATTATCATATGTAAAGAGATTAAAGAGGCAAACCTATGTTATTTATATATCATTTATAGCGCTATAATCAGGGGTTACAGTGGGCGGACCAAGGGCAGATGTCCTTAAGTTGTGCTTGCGGTACTTCAGCATCTTAACAAGCGCAACTGAAGAGGAGTGAAAATAAAGGGAATAATGTGTGGCTGATCATTTTAAATGCAACTTTCTAGATGCTCAACAAATATCAGCAAACACACAGTGTCTGCACTGTAACACAGTGTGTCTGCTATGGTTAAAAGAAGGGCTGCTGTATTTCCAGGGAGAGCAAAGAATGAGAGAGAAGTTCACTCAGATGGAGAGAGAGGACAGGAGAGGAAGAGAGAGGTTAGAATTAAAGGTAAGGACTGCACAACAAACTGAGGTATGCTGACTTTGTGTAATTCAAAGATTGTATGAAAATACTCTGCAATTTAGTGTGTGATAAACAGGTCAGCCTGCTGTTCTGTATCTACAGTAAAGCTCTGTGTTGGTGCACAGAGGCTGTGTTCATGGTCAGAGTTACAGGTTACATGAAGTGTAACAAAGATGAGCTGTTTTTAAATTCCCTTAAACAGCTTGTGTCCTGTAAACAGATTCAAGTTGAGCACATTCATTAGAATTAAAATTTAGTTTGGAATAATGTTTGTATTCTCATGTATTATTTTATACTATTACAATAATATATAATGAGGTTCAGTTAGCTTTAAACAAAAACAGCTGGTAGAAATGTCCTCTGAAGAAATATTTTTACTTTCTTAATTTGAGTACATTTCAGAGCCTGTACTTTTTAAATTTTACTTAAGTAAAGAAGTTGAACCAGTACTTCAGCTTTTACCAAAGTACTTTTTTTTAACACAAGTACTTGTACTTCTACTTAAGTACAGAATGTCTGTACTTTTGCCACCTGTGCCCTGTACAGGTCGCCAGTCTGTCGCTGGGCTAACACAGAGAGACAGACGACCATTCACACTCACATTCACACCTATGGGCAATTTAGACTCAGTTAACCAAACCCAGAAACTGTTCTTTATTTTCTTAAATGCTGTTTAATGCTCTGACCAGCAGACATCCTGTACTGTAATTCTAAATAATTTAATCTGATTAAATTGGTCCACAATCAGGTGCGGTATGGATCTGAGGAGTTCATGAATATCAGCTGCCATCTTGTTGTCTTTGATCCACTGACTCAGAGCTCGTAAATCATCTCTCCACACATTCTTTAACTCCTCATAGTTATCAGCTGACTTATATATTATCAAGTCTCTGCCACACATAACGACAGAAGAGCTGTTTAAGAAGAGTTTCAGATCATTTGCATAAATAGATAACAGGAAGTCAGCCAGGCAACTTCCTTGTGGCACACCACAGTCCATCTTTCTCCAGTAAGAAGGACAGCCATCGTAGTACACTTCCTGTTTTCTGTCAGAGAGAAAACTTCTCATCAAAGAAAGAGCTGGATCTGAAAAATTATAACATTTCAATCTGGCAACCAGCATATCAGGACTGATGGTGTCAAAGAAGGAATTTAAATATAGGAATACAGCTCCTACTACTTTATCATTGTGAGATGCTGTGAGCCAGTCATGTGTCATATCATCAAGAGTTTTTTGATACAGAGTGAACAGGGCGTTCTCATCAAAGTACTTCTTCATCTGCTGGATGAGAACTTTCTCCAGGATCTGACTTAAAACAGGAAGGACACTTTCTGGCCTGACATCAGCGTTGCTCCTCTTTGAAACTAGTAATATTTTGGATTTTTTCCACTGAGATGGAAACACACCAGAGATGATGCATCTGTTCAGAATGTAACGTATGGGAGCAGAGATGTATGGAGCTGCGATTTTTAGCAGTTTAGCATCTATTTCATCTGCACCAGGAGTCTCAGACTCTGGGAGTGACTCTAACAAATCCCTAACCTCGTCATTATCAACTGTCACAAAATGGAGTGAATGTCGGTTTTCTTGCATGATCTTTGGCAAAGGCAGGTATTTATGTCTCACACATTGAGATTTATCAGTATAATACTGATAATAATGATGCAGAAAATTAAGAAGATCTGTGGTTGCGTCCAGCTCCTCAGATTCAGTGTGTACATTTTTCTTCTTTCTGTTTTTGAACTTCTTTAAAATCTGTTTGTGTAATTTCTTTGCTTCCTCTGTGCGTTCATTCTTTTTTGCTTCATCTCTTTCTAATATTAAATGTGTTATATCGTTGCCCCACCAGGGTTCATCATGATTGTTGGTTGTGCTTCTCTGTAACAGAGCATGTCTGTCTGCTATCGGCATAAAGGTGTCAGTGAACTTGCTTAAAGCCTTCTCAGGGTCACATTCATTCTTTACTTTGCTCAGCTCAGAGACACCTGTCTTAATATCTCTGATGAAACTGTCTTTGTTAAACTGGCTGTATGACCTCTGAATGATTATCTTTTCAGGTACATTTCTTTCTTTTACAGTGACAGTAACAAGATTATGATCACTACAGCCTGTGATGGTTGAGGTTGGAGTGTCACACAGCTCTGGAATATTTGTATAAATGTGGTCGATACAATTTTTAAGCCTGGTTTCAGTTGTAACTATCTGCTTCAAACCACACTCAATTTTATTGACAATGTTGAAGTCACCCAGTAAGAAAATTTCTTTTTCTGTTTGGCCTTCTGCTGAGACCTTCTTTGTTAATGTGCATATTTTTTCTAAATACTCTTTTTTGGACGTTGGTGGTTTGTAACAACATCCTACCAAAACCGGTTTGATATGTGGCAGGTAAATCTCAACCCAGATCATTTCCACATCAAGAAAAGTTAAGAAATTCAGTTTTTTAGCTGCAATGTGATCTTGAATATAGACAGCTACACCACCTCCACCATTATTTCTATCCTTCCTGAACAACTTGTAATTCTTTATTTCTAGATCAGAGTTTTTAACTTTGTTGTCTAATTTAGTTTCAGTGAGGGCTAACACATGTATTTTATCATGTGTTAATATGTGATGAATGTCAGGAATCTTGTTTCTGAGACCGTTTATGTTCAGATTAGCTATACATAACTTTTCATATGTGGGATCTAAACTGGCCATAGTTTGAAACAGAGGACGTCGTGTTCCTCTCAGGTCCTGGTTTGTCCTGCTGGAAAATGTTCTCTCTGCCTCTCTCAGCACTGAAGATTGAAGATGTTTCTTCTCCCTCAGCTGTTGTTGGGCTTGTTGTTCACTCCTGGTCCACGCTCAGTCTGCAGCACAAACACACCACAGTTATTACACCAATGCACTGATACAGTGTTAGATGAAGGCTCAAGAATAAATTCTCATCTAACATCCAAAGAGGTCAGGTGATCAAATTTACACACGCGCACACACACACAGACACACACACACACACACACACACACACACACACACACACACACACACACACACACACACACACACACACACACACACACACACACACACACAGCTGTGGATGAACTAAAGGAGGACTACCTTCAAATTTTTAAACTTCACCTCAAATCAACAGTTAGATGACCCAGCATGTCGTAGGTTTGCTCCATATTTTCCACACGGTAGGACATGCCCAGAACATCTCACCCAAGATGTGTCTGAACCACCTCAACTGGCTCCTTTCGATGTGGAGGAGCAGTCGATCTACAAACTGGAGCCGTTTGGCAGTTTGACTGAAGAAAGTGACCCACACAGATATAAATGCCTGAAAAGGTGCTCTCCACCTGTATAGGCTACACTGTAGGCTCAACATAGATTCAACATTATTGTAGGGTCTTTACCTACAACTGTTTGTTGTGATTTGGTGCTGTATAAATAAAATTGAATTGAACTGAATTGAATTGAACACAGAAGTCCAAATTGAGAAACAGTTTCTGTTTTAAAGGTTTGTATTTTAACCCAAAGTATTTTTCTACCAGGAAACAATCCATACAGCATGTAAAAAATGAAGAAAATTCCAAAAGACTCTTGTGTGACAGCTGACAGATGAATGGATTAAATCTTCTAATGAGGACTTGCACTGCTGTTTGTGGTGGTTTTGGTGCTGGTGGAGAGCACTGTCTAACATGGCAGTCCAAAGTCTGCTACAGGTGTTCCTTTGATTTATCATCCAGCTTTAAGTTTGATTTAAATCAAACTGGTGGATCATTTGATAATCTGACTGAGTGTGAACTCACCTGAAGTTTGTGTCGATGTTATCAGACTCTGATTTGACTCTCATTTACTAGCTCAGGAGCTTCTATTTCAGTTTACCTGCATGGTGGGAATATTGTGGTTATTTGGAGATACAGGAGGTGTACATGTTAATAAAAATTGCAAGTCCTATATGACAAAAACATGGGCTCTGCTTTAAGGACCTGTTAGGTTACAATGTTTTCACAGAGAGGAGTCATTGAGAGGCAATGAAGCCATGATACCATCTAACAGTGAGCTTTAAATTAAATAAGATCTGAGCTCAGATGGAAGAAGGATAAACTTTTGGTCTCTTTTGATGCTCCTAAAAACCTGCGATTAGCCGTTTACAGAACAATGAATGGAGCAATAAAATTGTATTTCTTTAATTTAATGTGCTACAGCCCTTGAACAACTCTATTGAAGTGCATGAACAGTAACAATGGCTGCTTTCCTCTAAATGGAATGCAGCCATTGTCTTAATTGTTTTTAGCTTTACTCCCTCTGGTAAACCAGAAACCACACATCACAGCATTCACTCAGTTCATGCGATCCTATTTTTGTCAAGAATATCACTGAAGCATAAAAAATTACATTAGTTCAATGTCAAGAATCAGTACTTCTACACTGAAATAAAACATATTATTTTCCCACTCACCAGGTGAATGAATTTCTCCTTATAATGGTGCAGAGGTGAAAGGACTCCCTCGGTCAGCCTCAGTGAATCATGTGACTTTCAATCAGCTGTTTTACAATTAAAAAAAATGATCTGTTTCAGATTAAAAAGTTTCTGCAGTTTCTGGTTATAGTGATGATGGTTAGATGAAAATCCAAAGGAAACATATGTTTCATGTTTGAACTTTAGAAGACAAGAAGCTTTGACAATTTCACCTTTAAATGGAACAAAAGAGATCAGACGTCCTCACTCCGGGTTATATCTGCATCAACTACAGGGCATCTTTATATACCACCAGACTGTAAAGCAGAATGCAGTTCATCAGGTTTACAGGTGACGCACTGGTGTACAAACATCTCCCAAAGATAAAAATCTTTGATAAAATCTAAAGACTACATATGTTTGATGTTTGAGCTTTAGAAGACACGAAAAAATTCAAGCACACAATGCCCCAGCGTCATACAGTGTTTCTCTGTTTAAGCACAGTGCACAGGTTCATTGCATAAAGTTAAATTCAGAATTTAATCATATAACTTTTTTCTTTTAATGGTCCTGATAGTTTTATGGTTCACATAGATATGATTTCAACAAGATCTGAGCTCAGATGGAAGAAGGATAAACTTTTAGTCTCATTTGATGCTCCTAAAAACCTGCGATTAGCCGTTTACAGAACAATGAATGGAGCAATAAAATTGTATTTCTTTAATTTAATGTGCTACAACCCTTGAACAACTCTATTGAAGTGCATGAACAGTAACAATGGCTGCTTTCCTCTAAATGGAATGCAGCCATTGTCTTACTTGTTTTTAGCTTTGCTCCCTCTGGTAGACCAGAAACCACACATCATGTAATTCACTCAGTTAATACCATCCTACTTTAGCCAAGAATAACACTTAAGCATAAAACAATTAGACTACTTGAATGTCAAGAATCAGTACTTCTATGCTGAAATGAAACATTTTTTTTCCCCGCTCACCAGTTCAACAAATTTCACCTTAAAAAGGTGCGAAGGAGATCAGACATCCTCACTCAGCCTGAATCATGTGACTTTCAATCAGCTGTTTTAAAATTTTAAAAATCTGTTTCAGAGTAAATCGTTTCTACAGTTTCTGGTTATAATGATAATGGTTAGATAAAAATCCAAAGACTACACGTGTTTGATGTTTGAACTTTAGTAGATGAGAAGCTTCAACAATTTCACCTTTAAATGGAACAAAAGAGATCAGATGTCTTCACTCCGGTTATATACAGGGCATAATTATATACCACCAGACTGCAAGCAGAATGCAGTTCATCAGGTTTACAGATGATGCACTGGTGTACAAACATCTCCCAAAGAGGTGATGTTTGAGATTTATAAGACATGAGAAGCTTTGAGAACACAATGTTCCAGCGTGACACAGTGTTTCTCAGTGCTCAGGATCATGGCACAAAGTTAAATTCAAAATTTATGCAAATACCTTTTTTCTTTTTTACATCAAGCTGTAAACAAAACTACATCTGATTAGAGGGATTTAAAGGGCTCAGCAGTCACGAAAAGCTGTGTGTGTGTAGGGTATCAAGCCTTACATAAGGTATAATTACGCAGTAGTAATAATTTTGCCTTTGATATTTGGCTCATAATAATGCTGAATACATTAGGTTTGTCTGTGTTGTATCTGTCTTGACTCTTGAGTGATGCTGTCAGTGCTGTTTTCATGGCAGAATATAATGCAGACAGATGTACTGACATACAAACAAAAGAATAATAAAGCTGGTTTTGTAATTCTACCTGGTACAGGTGTCTCTAGAAAACACCCACCAATCAGCTGACATCCATGGATGTTTTTAGAAATAAATCTGGTTGGTCAGCCATGGCCTATATAAAGATGTTCCTTTATGTTTAAAGTATTCATCAATGCAACAGGTGTGTAGTGTTTCACAGGTGTGTCCTGAACAACAAAACACACCTGTCAGTCACATGTTCCAATACTTTTGCTCACATGCAAAATGGATGGGTTGAGATAAAAAGTGATATCTTTTGAACCGTTTATCAGATCTGGATGTAAATACCTGGGAATAAGCTGAGTTTAATGGGACATTTAACTGTCCTTTAGTTTAGTTGTGAAATTATTCTAATCAGACAGCCATACAACACATAAATAAACCAGTTTTACCAGATTACATTTCTGTGTATCTGCATATGTAAATGATGTTTCAGTCTCAGTGTGTTATTGTTCAACATCATGACAAGCTATGTAAAAAAAACTACAACTGATTAGAAGGATTTAAAATGGGCAGCACTCACAAAAAGCAGGTATAATTATGTAGTAGGAATAATTTTATCTTTGATATTCTACTCATAATAATACTCCAACAACAACAACATGATACTGAATTCAGGACTTTTACTTTCACAAATATTCACACATTCAGTTATAATTTCGTTGTGTGCCTTGTGCGCACAATGACAATGTGTTGAATCTAACATCTAACATTATGATCCTACTTCCTCCAGGAATAAGACTTCTTTAGCATCAAAAATCAGACTACTTCACTATGTACTTCTATGATGAAATAAGACATATAATTTTCCACTCACCAGGTAAATAAATTTCTCCATCAAATGACACGAAGGAAACTGGACGTCCTCGCTCGGGTGTGTCTGTGTTATACCTGACTCAACTTCTGACTGATGATGTCAGAGCTGTTACCATGGCAGAATGCAAAGGAGACATATGTACTGACTGGTTTTGTAGTTCTACCTGGTACAGGTGTCTCTAAAAAACACCCACCAAGCAGCCGGCAGCCACGGATGTTTTCAGGGATAAATCCGGTCGGTCAGCCATGGCCTATTTAAAGATGTCACTTTATATTTCAGGATGTCATAGACATTTGAATTCAACCTAATTCCAACCACAAAATCATTTTCCCCACTAAGCACTTTGCTACTTTTGTAAAAAAAAAAAAAAAAAAAAAAAAAAAAAAAAGCCACCGAGAATCAAGAAGTGAAAGTATAACATTTTTTTTCAACAAAACAAACATGTCTTTTTGTTTAATCTGATATTTAATTGTCCTTTCATTTGGTTGTGATTCTGATCAGACAGCCACGCAACAGAATCATAATCTAGTTTTATCTACTGTCATTTCTGTATATCTCTATGATGTTCCTGTCTGTTTGCTGCAGGCAAATAAGCTGAGCTTATTTACAGCTTATTTGCTTGCAGCAAACAGACAGACAGGGACAGTACTTCACTCAGAGCCGGCCAGAGGCACAGGCGACAAACTTTTTTGGTTTGTTTTAATTTGTTTTAATAAGATAGACCATCAAAAAGTACAGTCTACTCAGAATTAATAATTAATGTTGAGAAATGACAGATGTTTAAGTGATATAAACTCAGTTAATTTCAGTAGGAGCTGTTGATTGGACTTAAAAACACAATTACAATAAAAAAGGACATGAAACAGCTCAGATTACTCAGCATTAACAAGTAATGTTCACATACTAGGCAATTTTAAGTCATATGAAGTCAATATTTTTAAGTCGAATCAAAATCTGGGTTTACAGTGTATTTTCATACAATATTTGAACTACACAACATTAACATACCTCAGTCTGTTTTGCAGTCCTTACCTTTAAATGTAACCTCTCTTCTTCCTCTATTGTCCTCTTTCTTACATCTCTGAGTGAACTTCTCTCTCATTCTTTTCTCTCCCTGGACCTTTAGCTAGCAGAAACACTGTTTGACAAACTGCAGATGCTCTTTGTGTGTTTGCTGATATTTGTTGAGCATTCAGAAACATTGCATTTGAAATTACCTGCCACATGTTACTCACTTTATGCTAGCTCCTCTTCAGTAGCACTAGCTAAGATGCTGGAAGTACCACAACTTACGGACTCATTCCGGCCCACTGTAACCCCTGATTATAGCGCTATAAATGATACATAAATTATATGGTTTTGCCTCTTTATCCTCTCTGTATGTAATAAGCTCTGGTGATGAAACATACACCAGTAGGATTGTCTCTTATGTGTTATTGTTCCACCATTAAGGCTTAGATCAGTTTGATGCTTGATGGCACACTGACCAGAAATGAAAACTTCTCTCAGAGCAGTAGTATGTATTTGTACTTTGTTACTTCCTACCTCTGAATTTTTTCCACTGAGATAGAAAAACTGCTGCGATTTTTAGCAGTTTAGCATTTATTTCATCTGTACCAGGAGTCACAGACTCTGGGAATGACTCTCACAATTTCCTAACCTTGTTATCATCAACTGTCACAGGTCTTCATGACTAGCTGACTGAGATTTGTCAGCACGATCCTGAAAAAAGACATGTTGATATTAAGGATGTCTGTGGGAATATCCAGGGCCTCGGATTCAGTGTGGAAATTATTCTTGTCACTGTTATTGAACTTACATAAAATCTGTTTGTAGATTTTCTTTGTCTCCTGGTTGGCTTCTTTTGGCATTAAGGTGTCAGTGGTGTCTAGTCTTTTAATACTACTTTAGCCTGACACACAGATACCAAATATTTCTGAAAATTTTTAACCCTTTATAGGCCCGTTTACTTACACAGTGCCACTGTGTTTTTATGGACAAAAACAAAAAACAAAAAAATAAAATAAAATAATTTCCATAAAATGTACTTTAGGGACTATTGGATTATTATTTTTATTAGGCCCTGAGATGAGTCACTGATTCTTTTTCACGCATTTTTGTTTTTCTACAGTATCAGGTTTTGTACAAAACTTCCACTCGTGATCTTTCGGACAAAATATGTCCTCTACAGAAAATCTGTTGCAAAAATATTATAAAGTAATATTTTTTCCATTTTAAATGATCCAGTCTTTTCAAACTACTTCAGCCTGAATATAGATACAAATTGTTGCATATAATTTGTTGATTTTAACCCTTTATAGCCCATATTTTTACGCAGTGCCACTGTGTTTTTATGGAAAAAAAACAAAAAAACAAAAATAATTTCCATAAAATACATTTTGAGGAGCATTTGATTATTAATTTTATTAGACACTGAGATGAGTTACTGATTGGCATCAACATTCCTTTCCATGCATTTTTTGTTTTTCTACAGTATCAGATTTTGTACAAAACTTCCACTCGTGATCTTTCGGACAAAATATGTCCTCTACCCAAAAACCGTTGCAAAAATATTATAAAGTAATATTTTTCCACTTTAAATGATCCGGTCTGTTAGAACTACTTCAGCATGAAATAAATATATCAAATATTACATATATTTTGGGGTATTTTAAGCCCTGAAAGGCCAGTAGTCCTACATGCCACCACTATTTTTATCAAAAATCCAAACAACTAAAATAATTTACATACAATACATTTTAAGGAGGAGAGGAACATGTTGGTGCAAAGGTTAGCACTGTTGTCACACACCAAGAAGGTAAGAAGGTCCTGGGTTCAAATCCACCTTCTGGCTGAGGCCTTACATGTCTGTGTGGGTTCTCTTAGGGGACTCCAGCTTCCTACCACAGTCCAAAGACATGCAATTTGTAGGGTTAAGTCAATTGGTGATTCTGAATTGCCCATCAGTGTGAATGGTTGTCTGTCTCTCTGTCTTGGCCCTGTGACAGGCAGGTGACCTGTCCAGGGTGTACCCTGCCTCCCGCCCTATGGCAGCTGGGGTAGGTTCCTAATGCAAAATTAGATAATTGGAAGCAAATGAAAGGAATATTGGATTTTTATTAGGCCATGAGATGGGTAAATGATTGGCAGCAATATTTATTTTCATTGTTTTTCTGCAGTGCCAGATTAAAAAAAAAAAATCATACTTGAATTTCTGAGGACAAAAAAAATGTCACCGCCTCAGAGCCTGCTGTAAAAACATAAAGCAAAAGAGAAATAGAGTGAGAGACAGAGTGGGTGAGAGAGACGGAGCGAGTGGGAGAGAGACAGACAGGGTGGGAGATTGTATGTGTCTGTCTGAGTGTGAGAGTCCAGCTCAGGTAGAGTGGAGACTGCAAATGGACAGACTGTGGTGGTCTTTGCATGTAGAATCCCCATATTTGCATGTAAAAGCCATGCTGCTTCCTACTTCTGCATTTACTGATGAGTGAGGGGCATGCAGCAGCACCTTGTAGATTTGAGTTGATTCATTTTTTGTCCTGTAAACACCGGCCAAAATGAGCAGCCCCATGTAAGCCTGCAGTTCCTCTGTGTCTACAGCTCCCAGTCAGCAAGTAACCGTCTCCCATGCAGATCTATCATGGCTACAGTTTGCTGCAGGATTTCAGTGCAAACCTGGACATCAGGTTACTGATTTGGGCCTCAGTCTTCAAACTTCAAGTTTATAGGTCCCAGGATCAAGCCTCTGACTGCTGAGACATAACAGAGTCACAGTAGGAGGTTGTGGGAGACCAAATTATTTTTCATTTTTTTGAGGTACATTCTGGCACGGCTTCATCCATTTCCCCTCCACGTCCATCTTCACATGAGTCAGAGTTGGGCTCAAGTTGGTCTGTTTTGACCTCTAGGGGTCCTCCATGTCAACCTCAGAGTCCTCAAAGGAGAATGAGGAGCCATCAGAGTGCATGATCATTTCCAGAGCCCACCATGTGCTGTAAAATCTTGTCCTTTCCAAAAGGGCTAGTCTTGCAATACTGTTCATGCTTATAGCCATGGCTGCAGTGCAGGTGCATAATCTACCTGAGCTAGGACCAAAACAAAGTCCAGTTTTGTTTTGGTTCTTGCTGCTGAGGCCTCCTTGAAGCACTGAAAGGTCCCTCATTGTTTATTATTATTAAATTAGTTTTATAATGCAGAATCTGGCCTTCAAAGTGAAAAGACTTGAAGTTGGACATCACACACACATACACTATTATCCAACATCAATAGTGACATGCACTTATTAGTTCAGCTGCAAGAAACCCTTGCAGAAAACAGGACTCTGGGACTAATATAAAAATCAAAAATTCAAAGTCAGTAGTCCAAAATAAAATCTTAACATAAAAGAATGCATTAGTTGATGTGAAGAGAAATGTGGGATCAAAAATGCAATTTTCAGTGGTTTTCAATGGGACATTTTTTGTCCCAAAGATCAAATGAGTAAGTTTTTGAAGTGCTAAGCTATTTTAGGCTAATTTAAACAAAATGAGTTGACAGTTCTAAAATTAGTTAAAAATGATTACCCTTTGGCAGATTTTAGTTATATCCAATCAGCACAGACAAAATGGCAGACAAAAAAAAAAAAAAAAAAAAATTAAAAGTGCAAAATGTCCCAAATACCTTTTAAGGGTTAACTCACTGTATGACATCAGTTCAGTTACATTTCTTTCGTTTACAGTGACAGTAACAAGATTATGATCACTACAGCCTGTGATGGTTGAGGTTGGAGTGTTACACAGCTCTGGAATATTCGTATAGATGTGGTCGATACATTTTTGAAGCCTGGTTTTGGTTTTAACTATCTGCTTCAAACCACACTCAGTGGAGAAACGCTCAATTTTCTGAGAATTTGAGAGCCAGTCAATGTTAAAGTCACCCAGCAGGACAATGTCTTTTTTTGTTTGGCCTTCCTCTGACACCTTCTTTATTGATGTGCATATTTCTTCAAAATACTCTTTTTTGGACCTTGGTGGGCAGTAACAACATCCTACTAAAACTTGTTTACCTTGTTGCAGGTAAATCTCAACCCAGATAATTTCTTCATCAGACAGATTTGAGAAAGACAGTTTTTTGACTGGAATGTGATCTTGAATATAGAGAGCTACTCCACCCCTACCCCCACGCTTCCTTGCATCTTTCCCGCATGACCTCTGACCTTTATTTCTATCCTTCCTGAACAACTTGTAATTCTCTATTTTTAGATCAGAGTTGTCAACATTGTCATCTAAATGAGTTTCAGTGAGGGCTAACACATGTATTTTATCACGTGTTAATATGTGATGAATGTCAGGAATCTTGTTTCTGAGACTGCGTATGTTCAGATTAGCTATACGTAAGTTTTCATGTGTGGGATCTAAACTGGCCATAGTTTGAAACAGAGGATGTCGTGTTCCTCTGAGGTCCTGGTTTGTCCTGCTGGAAAATTTTCTCTCTGCCTCTCTCAGCACTGAAGATTGAAGACGTTTCTTGTTCCTCAGCTGTTGTCGGGCTTGTTGTTCACTCCTGGTCCACGCTCAGTCTGCAGCACAAACACACCACAGTTATTACACCAATGCACTGATACATTGTTAAATGAAAGCTCGAAAACTGATCCTTACCTGATATCCAAAGAGGTCAACTTCACCTCAAATCAACAGTTACATGTTTAAAACTTTGATATAGCCAATCATCCTTTTCTTCCACTTATCTGGGGCCAGGTCGAGGGGGCAGCAGCCTAAGCAGAGAAGCCCCAGCCACCTTCTCCAGCTCACTCGGGGGCACATACAAGGTGTTCTGAGGCCAGCTGAGAGATATAATCTCTCCAGCATGTTTTGGGTTTGCTCCGTGTTCTCCACACGGTAGGACATGCCTAGAACACCTCACCCAAGATGTGCCCAGGAGACATCCTAGTCAAATATCTGAACTACCTCCACTGGCTACTTTTGATGTGGAGGAGCAGGCGATCTACAAAATGGAGCTGTCTGGCAGTTTGAATGAAGAAAGTGACCCACACAGATATAAATGCCTGAAAAGGTGTTGGCCACCTGCATAGGCTTACATTGTAGGCTCTACATAGATTCAACACAGAAGTCCAAATTAAGAAACAGTTGCTGTTTTAAAGGTTTGTATTTTAACCCAAAGTATTTTTCTATTAGGAAATGATCCATACAGCATGTAAAAAATGTAAAAGTAGGTCAGAAAAAAAGACTCTTGTGTGACAGCTGACAGTTGAATGGATTAAGCCTTCTAATATAGTCTTACACTGCTATTTGAAGCTAGAAATTACTTTTGTTCCCCACTGAATGAGGTGATAAACACCTCCTAGAAGGCAACCTCCAAACCTGGTGGTTTTTGCTGCTTGTGGAGAGCACCGTCTAACATGGCAGTCCAAAGTCTGCTACAGGTGTTCCTTTGATTTGCCACCCAGCTTTAAGTTTGTGAATCATTTGATAATCTGACTGAGTGTGAACTCACCTGAAGCTTGCGTCAGTGCTGTCAGACTTTGATTTGACTCCCATTTTCCTGCTCAGGAGCTTCTACAGTTTCGGTTTACCTGCAGGGTGGGAATATTGTGGTTATTTTGAGATACAGGAGGTGTACATGTTAATAAACATTAAAAGTCCTACACTGTAAACCCAGATTTTGATTCGACTTAAAAATATTGACTTCATATGACTTAAAATTGCCTAGTATGTGAACATTACTTGTTAATGCTGAGTAAGCTGAGCTGTTTCATGTCCTTTTTTATTGTAATTGTGTTTTTAAGTCCGATCATTTCGCAACATTAATTATTAATTCTGAGTAGACTGTACTTTTTGATGGTCTATCTTATTGTAATTATGTGTTTAGTAATTAGCATTATTGTACTCATAATAATGCTAAATACAATAACATGATACTGAATTCAGGACTTTTAAATATTCTCACATTCAGTTATAATGATCCGATTTCCTCCAGGAATAAGACTTCTTTAGCATCACAAATCAGACTACTTCAATGTCAAGGACTTCTACCATGAAATAAAACATATAATTTCCCAGTCACCAGGTAAACGTGTTTCTCCGTATAATAGCATGAAGGAAACTGGACGTCCTCGCTCGGGTGTGTCTGTGTTGTACCTGACTCAACTTCTGACTGATGATGTCAGAGCTGTTACCATGGCAGAATGCAAAGGAGACATACATACTGACTGGGTTTGTAGTTCTACCTGGTACAGGTGTGGCTAAAAAACACCCACCAAGCAGCCGGCAGCCATGGATGTTTTCAGGGTTGAATCTGGTCGGTCAGCCATGGCCTATTTAAAGATGTCACTTTATGTTTCAGGATGTCATAGACATTTGAATTCAACCTAATTCCAACCACAAAATCATTTTCCCCACTGAGCACTTTGCTCCTCATTAGATCTCTAACAGACAACTACTGTTTACAATATTCAGCCGTCAAAGCTAGAATCAAAAAGTGAAAGTGTAGCATTTCTTTTTTTCAACAAAACAAACATGTCTTTTTGTTTAATCTGACATTTAATTGTCCTTTCATTTAGTTGGGATTGTGATCAAACAGCCACACAACAGAATCATAATCTATTTACCAGATGTTGTTTCTGTACTTCACAATGATGTTTCTGTCTCTGTGTGTGCTGCAGGCAAATAAGCTGAGCTTATTTGCCTGCAGCACAACTTTTTTTTTTTTTCCTTTTTAGCTTATTTGTTTGAGCCTCTCAGAGGTCTGGGTTTGAATCTGCCACTCACTGGAGGAGTTTGCAGAGAAATTGTGAGGAGGAAGTGGTGTCCTTTCCATTTTTAGCCACATTTAGACAGAAAGGGACATTATTTCACTTTATATTCAGATATTTGGAAAATTCTTCTTTTCAGCTGCTTTTCATCTGGATGGGCACTGCTCGATGCTCCGTCACAGCTGAAGCAAATAAAGGACTAAACATAGACTCATAACTAGAGCGTACACACTGATGTTACCTTAACTGTGTGTACTTGATTCCAACCTGTCCTGAGCTCCTCTGAAGCACATTTATAGTTAATAAGGAAGTTTACGGTCACCTTATGGGGGTACAACGCCATTTTATACTGCAGACTTGGATCCAGATAAGAGACCAGCAGGTACAAAACCACCATCTACTGACCAATCAGACCTCTGGAAAATAGCATCATCATTCCTGGAAGAGCCCACAGAGTGCAGATAGTAAGAGGGTCAAATGCTTTTAAGTGTAGCTTAAGTCTTTGTAATTATCTGATGATAAGCATCAGTAACAAATATAGATTCTTAGGAGAAACTTTATTCTTGGTTTTTCTATGATACCGAAACTTTTATTAACTTATAGAAACTGTATTTTTTCAGCCTTCCTTTCCTTGACTTTTTGTCTTTTTTAAAAAAAAAAAAAAACACTTTCACACAGCTATTAAAACTAGCTGAAGTTTATTCTGGTTGTTTATTCTGGATGCTACATTTTCAGTCTCCCATTAAAAATGGTGCAAACTAGCTATCCAAAACAGCTATTCAAACTAGCTGGCCCTGTGTGAAAAAGTACCCAATATTAAAGACTCACTGCCAGTTATTGCAAGTGCTTGATTGCAGTTCTTGCTGCCAATGGTGACCCAACCAGTTATTAGGTTTAGGGGGCAACTACTTTTTCACATAGTACCACGCAGGTTTGGGTGGCTTTTTCTGTTTCATAAATGAAATCATCATTTACTTTTTAGATGATTTACTTTTTTACTATTTAGAAAATGCATTAAAAAAAACTGTGCAAGAATTTCCCACGTGTGTTTAGCAGCACTTGCCAAATTCCATCTTTATACTGGCTAGAGGTGGAAAGCAGCCATCCAGGTGACTAACACCTCACTCACACAGGCCTAGAACCAGTATGGGGCCACCTGGCAACCCAAAATTCTTGTGACCTACAGCAACCCTTGATTGGCTGAATTTTTCCTTAGCAACTGGCTGATCAGTATCTAGGTCTGTGTGACTGAGGCTTAAATCCACAAAGAGTTAAAAACCTCAGAACCAGCACAGGTCAGCTAATAACAGCCTGAACATAAAGAACTTTTACTGGCGTTCACAACAAAAATTATTATTATTATTATTACTAATTTCTCCATGTTTCCATCCTGCCAAATCCCACTTTAAACACAGTGTATATTATAAAGTTGTAATATTTATATATAAATGTTAGATTCAACTCATTGTCATTGTGTGCACAAGGCACACAACGAAATGATCGTTCCAGATCACTCATCCAGAGACGAGCATCTGCAGTCATGCAGTGTGTGTGTGTGTGTGTGTGTGTGTGTGTGTGTGTGTGTGTGTGTGTGTGTGTGTGTGTGTGTGTGTGTGTGTGTGCACAGAATACATCTTGCAAAACAAAGTGTAGTTTAATCATTTGTGTTACTCCAAGGTTGCATGAAAGAGCTTGTTTTTGACTGCAATGTGTTAGTCTGGTGAAGTAGAAGACTGTGACCTTCCATCCATCCATCCATCCATTCTCTTCCACTTATTCGGGACCGGGTTGCGGGGGTAGGAGCCTAAGCAGAGAAGCCCAGGCTTCCCTCTCCCCAGCCACCTCCTCCAGCTCATCCGGAGGGACCCCAAGGTGTTCCCAGGCCAGCGGAGAGATATAATCTCTCCAGTGTGTCCTGGGTCTACCAGGGGCCTCCTCCCGGTGGGACATGCCCGGAACACCTCACCTCACCCCCGTCACTCGTGAACAAGACCCCGAGATACTTGAACTCCTCCACTTGGGGCAAGAACTCGTTCCTGAGCTGGAGAGGGCACTCCACCCTTTTTCGGCTGAGGACCATGTCCTCAGACTTAGAGGTGCTGATTCTCATGTCGGCCACTTCACACTCAGCTGCGAACCGTTCCACTGCGAGCTAGAGGCCACCCCCTGATGAAGCCAACAGGACCGCATCATCTGCAAATGCAGAGATGAGACTCTGAGGCCACCAAGGAAGAAGCCTTCCACCACCTGGCTACGCCTAGAAATTCTGTCCATAAAAATTATGAACAGAATCGGTGACAAAGGGCAGCCCTGACGGAGTCCAACACCCACAGGAAATGAATCCGACTTATTACCGGCTATACGGACCAAGCTCTCACTGCGGTTGTACAAAGACTGAATGTCCCGCAACAATGGGCCAGACACCCCATACTCCCGCAGGACCTCCCAAAGGATAGCTCGAGGGACACGGTCGAATGCCTTCTCCAAGTCCACAAAGCACATGTAGACTGGTTGGGCAAACTCCCACGCACACTCGAATATCCTTGAGAGGATAAAGAGCTGGTCCAGTGTTCCGCGACCAGGACGAAAACCGCATTGTTCCTCCTGGATCCGAGGTTCGACTAACGGACGGACCCTCCTTTCCAGCACCCTGGCATAGACCTTTCCGGGGAGGCTGAGGAGTGTGATCCCCCGAAAGTTGGAGTACACCCTCCAGTCTCCCTTCTTAAAGATGGGGACCACCACCCCGGTCTGCCAATCCAATGGTACTGCCCCAGATCTCCACGCGATGTTGCAGAGGCGTGTCAACCAAGACAGCCCTACAACATCCAGAGCCTTCAGGAACTCAGGGCGAATCTCGTCCACCCCAGCGGCTTTGCCACCAAGGAGTTCTTTAACTGCCTCAGTGACCTCATCCCCAGTGATGGTCAAGTCATCTCCCTCGTCCCCAGACTCTGCTTCCACTACAGAAGGCGTGTCAGTGGGATTCAGGAGGTCCTTGAAGTATTCCTTCCACCGTCCGACTATAGCCTCAGTTGAAGTCAGCAGCACCCCACCCGCACTATAAACCGTGTGAATGGAGCACTGCTTTACCCTCCTGAGTCGCCTGACGGTTTGCCAGAATCGCTTCGATGCCGTCCGAAAGTCTTTTTCCATAGCCTCACCGAACTCCTCCCACACCCGAGTTTTTGCTTCGGCCACAGCCCGAGCTGCATTCCGCTTGGCCTGCCGATACCTGTCAGCTGCCTCCGGAGTCCCACAGGCTAACCAAGCCCGATAGGACTCTTTCTTCAGCTTGATGGCTCCCTTCACCTCCGGTGACCACCATCTGGTTCGGGGGTTACCACCACGACAGGCACCAACCACCTTCCCTCAGAATGCTGTCGAAGTTCTGCCGGAGGTGGGAGTTGAAGATCTCCCGGACCGGGGCTTCTGCCAGGCGTTCCCAGCGCACCCTCACAATACGTTTAGGTGCGCCAGGTCTGTTCAGCATCTTCCCCCGCCACCTGATCCAACTCACCACCAGGTGGTGATCAGTTGACAGCTCAGCTCCTCTCTTCACCCGAGTGTCCAGAACATACGGCCGCAGATCTGATGATACAATTACAAAATTGATCATCGACCTGCCCACATGAGCGTTGAAGTCTCTCAGCAAGACTATGGAGTCACCAGATGGAGCACTCTCCAGCACCCCTCCCAGCGACTCCAAAAAGGGTGGGTACTCTGAACTGTCATTCGGCGCATAAGCGCAACAGTCCGGACCCGTTCCCCAGCCCTAAGGCGCAGGGAAACTACCCTCTCGTCCACTGGTGAAAACTCCGACGTACAGGCAGCAAGCCAGGGGGATACAAGAATACCCACCCCAGCTCGCCGCCTCTCACCGAGGGCAACTCCAGACTGGAACAGAGTCCAGCCCTTCTCCAGGAGACTGGTTCCAAAGCCCAGGCCATGCGTTGAGGTGAGCCCAACTATATCTAGCTGGTATCTCTCAACCTCACGCACTAGCTCAGGCTCCTTCCCCACCAGAGAGGTGACATTCCATGTCCCAATAGCCAGTTTCGATAGCCGGAGATCAGTCCGCCAGGGCCTCTGCCCTCAGCCACCGCCCGACACACACTGCACCCGACCCCTACGACACCTCCTGCGGGTGGTGGGCTCTACAGGAGGCAGACTGTGACCTTCAGGGTCAATATAAGGTCAACTCAAGGGTAGGAGAGATCAATTTAAATTTAAAGCGATGCTGATTAGATTTACTTTTTAATCACCAAAAGAGATGGATCTGAGAAACTATAAGATTTCAATTTGGTGACGTCAAAGAAAGAGCTGAAACCAGGAAAGTTATCTGTGTTATTCTGGTTTCCCTTCCCGTTGTTTCCTGTGTTTGGTGGTTAGGTTCCCTCTGTGTGCCCGTCTGTGTGGACCTAAATATGGTACATCTAAATATGGTACTTTAGCCGCATTTCCATACGGGACGACTCGGCACGGGTCGCCTCGACTCACCGCGGTTTGACGGCGTTTCCATTAGTAACTGGTACAAGTTTGCAGGTACTTTTTCATACTCACTCACCCGAGGTTCTGAGCGATACGAGGCGATACAAAAATGTGACGCGGAGGACAGCATGCCACTGATTGGCCAGGGAGTGTCGTCACTATCGGAGGCATGAGAGCGACTCCTTCACCAGAATCAAGCGTGCCATTTTTAAAACCCGACAGCAAGAAACTGGAGGCACAAAGCACCGGTTGAATCCCCAGACCGACAGTTTACAGCAGTAGTTTTGCAACATGAGAGCCATCTGAAACGCTCACACAGCATATATATTATAACCCTATACTGTCGGGTGATCTCCGCTGAAGCACCCGTTACCTGCCCCTACTAGCCGAACAGCTGGTTAGCACAGAGCCGGCTGGAGGGCTGATCAAAGGAACTTTGAATTACTGTAATAACGCGACCGTTTGTCCTATTGGAAAAATTCAAACAGTTTCTGAAAGAGAAACTGCACTTCACAACCAGTATAGGGTATTACTGTGGTTTTATTACGGTAATTGTTGCCGTAAGTCCGTGAACGGCGGCTCTTTTGAACTACACTGAGCCGATTATGTTCGGGGTATAGGGTTATACTTAACAATGATAACCTTCATCCATTAACACGTTGTATGGGGGACTTATGCATGATGATTATATTAAACTGGCATTAGCTGTTAGCTTGCCTCTATCTCATATATTGTTGTGTTGTGTTTTGAGCAGTGCACGAGTCACGCCATGAGACTACTGCCCGCGCTGCTATATCGACTCCACCCACACTGTGGTGGTCCGCAATTGCAATGGAAACACAACACGACCGTGCCAAGTTGTGTTGACCGAGTCGACCCATGCCGAGTCGTCATATGGAAATGCGGCTTTTGTGTCCCTCCCTTGTGTTACGGAGTCTCTTGTGTCCGTTATGTTATTCCTTGTGTGGTGTCAAGTCTGCGTTTGTATCTTATTTGGTCACTTCCTGTTTTATTTTGGCAATCCTGTGTTCCCTGTGCTTTGCGTTTGGTTTCGCTTCCTCTTATTAGTTTATTTTTGTTTCACCTGTTGTTCCCTGTTGTTTCCACTCTCCCTAATTTCTTTGCATGTATTTAAGCCCTCAGTTTTTCTCTGCTCTTTGTTACATTGTTGTCTGAGTCCCTCCCCCTCCACCCCCACCCTCCCTCCAACTGTTCCCCAGTTTAGTATTTTTCCCTTTTCTCCTAGGATTGGTATTTTGTCTTCAGTATAGCCGTGGTTGAGTTTTTGATATTGTGTTTCAAGTTTTATAACTGTGAGCCTCCAGCAACAAAGCTGTGTGAGTTTAGCTCAGCTGTGTTTTGCATCCTGCATTTGGGTCCAGCCCTTCCTGCCACACAGCCTAACCGTGACAAGCAGGGCTGGACTGGGGCAAAAAATCGGCCCTGGCATTTTTGGCTTAGACCGGCCCACAACTATGTATTAGAAGCATTTGACTCTTATTCAGTGTGGGCATACCTTTTGCTAATAATTCTTTTATACTTTTTTCTTTTTAACTTACTTTAGTAATGCTAAAATTGCAAAGCTTTGACGTATCATTTAGTTTTTTTAAAATCTGTTATTTCACCTGCTTGAGGGCTTTTTAAAACATATTTAACCAGCACAGAGGCTACAAATTCAAACTACTGTGCAGCCTTTCAACACACCTTTAACCTAAATATCTAAAAAGCTATGATGCAGCCTAAAATGGACACTTGCTACTCATCCAACACTTCTCTGCCTTGACTGTTTGCTATTTTATCAGATTTAAGGTGCCATGGCTGCCAGATTTGGGGAAGTATGCAAATGTAAATAAATATTGATATTAATCAATCGCCATTGCTCATCACACTGCTGCTGTCTTCACCTACAGCAGAGTCAGCTCAAGCCTTGAAGGGGACCTAAGCAATATTTGATTTGGGGCCCCCTTCATACCACTTCATTGTCATTTTGCCCTGAACTTAACTGTTATTAATGCTGGAGGGCTAAAGTTGTTTTTTTTGTTTGTTTGTTTTTTAGGATATATTACAGTTTCAGCCTTTTCAATTCAATTTTTCAATTCAATGACATTTTATTTATACAGTGCCAACTCACAGCAAACAGACATCTCAAGGCACTTTATAGTGTAAGGTAAAGACCCCACAATAATTACCGAGAAAACCCATCGTTCATCCTAATCTTAAAAATAGAGAGGGTGTCTGTCTCCTGAATCCAAACTAGGAGCTGGTTCCACAGAAGAGGGGCCTGAAAGCTGAAGGCTCTGCCTCCCATTCTACTCTTAAGTATCCAAGGAACCACAAGTAAGCCAGCAGTCTGAGAGCAAAGTGCTCTATTGGGGTGATACGGTATTATGAGCCAGTGAAAAGAAGCCAATATGGGAGAAATCTGCTCTCTCTTTCTAGTCCCTGTCAGTACTCTAGCTGCACCATTTTGGATCAGCTGAAGGCTTTTCAGGGAGCTTTTAAGACAGCCTGATAATAATGAATTACAATAGTCCAGCCAAGAAGTAACAGATGCATGAATTAGCTTTTTAGCATCAGTCTGAGTCAGAAATATTAGAGTGTAGCCTACTCATTAAATTAGTGTTGTTACAAGTGTACAAATCTGGACAGTTAGAATAGTCTCTTCTTTCTTTTAGGAAATTGGCATTTGTAAAAAATTTAAACAAACCAAAAAAGTTTCATGAGAAATGTGGGCGAGCTTGGGGGGCCCCTGGTGGTCAGGGGGCCCTATGCAGCCGCATATGTCGCCTATGCCTCTGGCCGGCTCTGCCTACAGCTGCTGTTGCTGCAGCATTGCTGTTACAGAGGATGTGGAGGCTACAGCAGCGAACATGTGTGTGATCTTTACACATTTTGTAGCATCTACAGCGACACTCTTCAATTTCTTCGCACGTATCTTCTCCGCACCCCCTTTCTGCCGCTTCGGTTTCTCCATATTGCCTCTCCTTTAACACACGCGCTCAACACTGAAACTACTAGCGGGAGTAGTTTCAGTGTTCTGCACCACGCAGAGAAAGTGTGGGGCCGCTTTCATCCTATATCCTGATTGGTTCTGTCCACTGTCTATATTGAAGATGGGCCAATGGGCCGCCCCCTCTAAATTGAGGGCCGGTGTCTTAGAAAAAAAAAAGGGAAGAAAAAAAAAATCCAACGGCATCGGCCCTTGAGGACTGTCGGCCCACCGGGCAAATGCCCGGTACGCCCGATTGCCAGTCCACCCCTGGTGACAAGGAATTCCTACTAGATTTAGTTTTCTGTTTTTAAATTCTAAGCCACTGATGCTTCATGTTACGTGCTCCTCTATCTGGAAGGAAGATCACATCACAGGGATGCTGTTAGGTTAGAAGAAGAAACTCAGGTAATCACTGAACCAGTCTGAAATCTTTTATTACCAGTTTACAGAGAATAAATGAATTTCAGAGAAAACAACAACCAAAACAAAACTACAGAGGAAAATAAATTTCCCCTTAACTGAAACTAAAATACATTTTACAAATCTACAAGTATGCCAGAAACACCAGAAAAATAGAGAAAAAGGCCGTGCCAAACAAAAATGAGAATTCTCCCTTACAAACTCTTTTTGGTAAATATGCCACATAGTGGGAAAGCAAATCATGAATCATAGTATGGATTAACTGAGGGCACTGATATATTAGAATTATATTATATTACAACAGAAGATCTGTTTAAAACAAGTTTCAGATCATTTGTATAAACAGAGAACAGGAAGTCAGCCAGGCAAGTTCCTTGTGGCAGACCACAGTTAATCAGAGAAAGCTTCTCATCAAAGAAAGAGCTGGATCTGAAAAATTATAACATTTCAATTTGGCAACCAGCAGATCAGGACTGATGGTGTCAAGATGATGCATCTCTTCAGAATGTGACATATGGGAGCAAAGATGTACGGATTTATTATTATTGAATTAGTTTTATAATGCAGAATCTGGCCTTCAAAGAGAAAAGACTTGAAGTTGGACATCACACACACACATGCGCACACACACACGTGCACATGCACGCCCGTGCACACACATACACTATTATCCAACATCAATAGTGACATGCACTTATTAGTTCAGCTGCAAGAAACCCTTGCAGAAAACAGAAAAAGTGTGAAATTTTGATGCATGCACTGAATGGTAAAAAGTAGCGCTACCTGGTGGACTAATATAAAAATTAAAAATTTAAAGTCAGTAGTCCAAAATAAAATCTTACCGTAAAAGAATGCATTAGTTGATGTGAAGATAAATGTGGGATCAAAAATTTAATTTTCAGTGGTTTTCAATGGGACATTTTTTGTCCCAAAGATCAAATGAGTAAGTTTTTGAAGTGCTAAGCTATTTTAGGCTAATTTAAACAAAATGAGTTGACAGCTCTAAAATTTGTTAAAAATGATTACCCTTTGGCAGATTTTAGTTATATTCAATCAGCACAGACAAAATGGCAGGCAAAAAAAAAAAAAAAAAAAGTGCATAATGTCCCAAATACCTTTTAAGGGTTAACTCACTGTATGACATCAGTTCACGTACAGTACATTTCTTTCGTTTACAGTGACAGTAACAAGATTATGATCACTACAGCCTGTGATGGTTGAGGTTGGAGTGTCACACAGCTCTGGAATATTCGTGTAGATGTGGTCGATACATTTTTGGAGCCTGGTTTCAGTGTTAACTATCTGCTTCAAACCACACTCAGTGGAGAAACGCTCAATTTTCTTTTTCTGAGAATTTGAGAACCAATCAATGTTAAAGTCACCCAGTAAGAAAATGTCTTTTTTTGTTTGGCCTTCCTCTGACACCTTCTTTACTGATGTGCATATTTCTTCAAAATACTCTTTTTCAGATTCTGGTGGGCAGTAACAACATCCTACCCAAACTGGTTTGGCATGTGGCAGATAAATCTCAACCCAGAGCATTTCATCATCCGAGAAAGACAGGTCTTTAACTGGAATGTGATCTTGAACATAGAGAGCTACACCACCCCTACCCCCACGCATCCTTCCATCTTTTCCGTGAGACCTCTGACCATTATTTCTATCCTTCCTGAACAACTTGTAATTCTCTATTTTTAGATCAGAGTTTTTAACATTGTCGTCTAAATGAGTTTCAGTGAGGGCTAACACATGTATTTTATCACGTGTTAATATGTGATGAATGTCAGGAATCTTGTTTCTGAGACTGCATATGTTCAGATTAGCTATACATAAGTTTTCATATGTGGGATCTAAACTGGCCATAGTTTGAAACAGAGGACGTCGTGTTCCTCTGAGGTCCTGGTTTGTCCTGCTGGAAAATTTTCTCTCTGCCTCTCTCAGCACTGAAGATTGAAGATGTTTCTTGTTCCTCAGCTGTTGTTGGGCTTGTTGTTCACTCCTGGTCCACGCTCAGTCTGCAGCACAAACACACCACAGTTATTACACCAATGCACTGATACAGTGTTAGATGAAGACTCAAGAATAAATTCTCATCTAACATCCAAAGAGGTCAGGTGATCAAATTTACACGCGCACACACACACACACACACACACACACACACACACACACACACACACACAGTTGTGAATGATCTAAAGGAGGACTTGCACTACTGTTTGTGGTGGTTTTGGGGCTGGTGGAGAGCACCGTCTAACATGGCAGTCCAAAGTCTGCTACAGGTGTTCCTTTGATTTATCATCCAGCTTTAAGTTTGATTTAAATCAAACTGGTGGATCATTTGATAATCTGACTGAGTGTGAACTCACCTGAAGTTTGTGTCGATGTTATCAGACTCTGATTTGACTCTCATTTACTAGCTCAGGAGCTTCTATTTCAGTTTACCTGCATGGTGGGAATATTGTGGTTATTGGGAGATACAGGAGGTGCACATGTTAATAAACATTAAAAGTCATATATGATGAAAACATGCACTCTGCTTTAAGGACCTGTTGGGTTACAATATTTTCACAGAGAGGAGTCACTGAGAGGCAATGAAGCCACAATACCAGCTAAGAGTGAGGTTTAAATTAAATATGGGATTACAGACTGATATTAATGGTCCTGATAGTTTTATGGCTCACATAGATATGATCTCAACAAGATCTGAGCTCAGATGGAAGAAGGATAAACTTATGGTCTCTTTTGATGCTCCTAAAAACCTGCGATTAGCCGTTTACAGAACAATGAATGGAGCAATAAAATTGTATTTCTTTAATTTAATGTGCTGCAACCCTTGAACAACTCTATTGAAGTGCATAAACAGAAACAATGGCTGCTTTCCTCTAAATGGAATGCAGCCATTGTCTTACTTGTTTTTAGCTTTGCTCCCTCTGGTAAGCCAGAAACCACACATCATGTAATTCACTCAGTTAATACCATCCTACTTTAGCCAAGAATAACACTTAAGCATAAAACAATTAGACTACTTGAATGTCAAGAATCAGTACTTCTATGCTGAAATGAAACATTTTTTTCCCCACTCACCAGTTCAACAAATTTCACCTTAAAAAGGTGTGAAGGAGATCAGACATCCTCACTCAGCCTGAATCATGTGACTTTCAATCAGCTGTTTTAAAATTTTAAAAATCTGTTTCAGATTAAATAGTTTCTACAGTTTCTGGTTATAATGATAATGGTTAGATAAAAATCCAAAGACTACACGTGTTTGATGTTTGAACTTTAGTAGATGAGAAGCTTCAACAATTTCACCTTTAAATGGAACAAAAGAGATCAGACGTCCTCACTCCAGTTATATACAGGGCATAATTATATACCACCAGACTGCAAGCAGAATGCAGTTCATCAGGTTTACAGATGATGCACTGGTGTACAAACACCTCCCAAAGAGGTGATGTTTGAGATTTATAAGACATGAGAAGCTTTGAGAACACAATGTTCCAGCGTGACACAGTGTTTGTCAGTGCTCAGGATAATGGCACAAAGTTAAATTCAAAATTTATGCAAATACCTTTTTTCTTTTTTACATCAAGCTGTAAACAAAACTACATCTGATTAGAGGGATTTAAAGGGCTCAGCAGTCACGAAAAGCTGTGTGTGTGTAGGGTATCAAGCCTTACATAAGGTATAATTACACAGTAGTAATAATTTTGCCTTTGATATTTGGCTCATAATAATGCTGAATACATTAGGTTTGTCTGTGTTGTATCTGTCTTGACTCTTGAGTGATGCTGTCAGTGCTGTTTTCATGGCAGAATATAATGCAGACAGATGTACTGACATACAAACAAAAGAATAATAAAGCTGGTTTTGTAATTCTACCTGGTACAGGTGTCTCTAGAAAACACCCACCAATCAGCTGACATCCATGGATGTTTTTAGAAATAAATCTGGTTGGTCAGCCATGGCCTATATAAAGATGTTCCTTTATGTTTAAAGTATTCATCAATGCAACAGGTGTGTAGTGTTTCACAGGTGTGTCCTGAACCACAAAACACACCTGTCAGTCACATGTTCCAATACTTTTGCTCACATGCAAAATGGATGGGTTGAGATAAAAAGTGATATCTTTTGAACCGTTTATCAGATCTGGATGTAAATACCTGGGAATAAGCTGAGTTTAATGGGACATTTAACTGTCCTTTAGTTTAGTTGTGAAATTATTCTAATCAGACAGCCATACAACACATAAATAAACCAGTTTTACCAGATGACATTTCTGTATATCTGCATATGTAAATGATGTTTCTGTCTCAGTGTGTTATTGTTCAACATCATGAAAAGCTATGTAAAAAAACTACATCTGATTAGAAGGATTAAAAATGGGCAGCAGTCACAAAAATCAGGTATAATTATGTAGCAGGAATAATTTTATCTTTGATATTCTGCTCATAATAATACTCCAACAACAACAACATGATACTGAATTCAGGACTTTTACTTTCACAGATATTCACACATTCAGTTATCATTTCGTTGTGTGCCTTGTGCGCACAATGACAATGAGTTGAATCTAACATCTAACATTATGATCCTACTTCCTCCAGGAATAAGACTTCTTTAGCATCAAAAATCAGACTACTTCACTATGTACTTCTATGATGAAATAAAACATATAATTTTCCACTCACCAGGTAAATAAATTTCTCCATCAAATGACACGAAGGAAACTGGACGTCCTCGCTGGGGTGTGTCTGTGTTGTACGTGACTCAACTTCTGACTGATGATGTCAGAGCTGTTACCATGGCAGAATGCAAAGGAGACATATGTACTGAACAGGTTTTGTAGTTCTACCTGGTACAGGTGTCTCTAAAAAACACCCACCAAGCAGCCGGCAGCCACGGATGTTTTCAGGGATGAATCTGGTCGGTCAGCCATGGCCTATTTAAAGATGTCCCTTTATGTTTCAGGATGTCATAGACATTTGAATTCAACCTAATTCCAACCACAAAATCATTTTCCCCACTGAGCACTTTGCTACTACTGCAAACAATATTCAGCCGTCAAGGTTAGAATCAAAAAGTGAAAGTGTATAATTTTCTTTTCAACAAAACAAACATGTCTTTTTGTTTAATCTGACATTTAATTGTCCTTTCATTTGGTTGTGATTCTGATCAGACAGCCACGCAACAGAATCATAATCTAGTTTTACCAGATGTAGTTTCACAATGATGTTTCTGTCTGTGTGCTGCATGCAAATAAGATGAGCTTATTTGCTTCCATCACAGCCGAAGCAAATGAAGGCTTAAACATAGATTCATAACTAGAGCGTACAAACTGGCTTTACCTTGACTGTGTGTACTTGAAGCCAATGTACAGGCTGTGATCAGCTGACCTGTGCTGCTGCTCTCCTTTACTGCTCTTGGTGGATGAAGTGAATTCAACAAGATGTAACCCAGTATTTCATGAGCTGTCTTGATTTATTTCTATCCCCTAAACTGACAGCATACTGTTTATATCAACCTGATACTGACAGTATACAGTTGGTGTAAAGGCTGAATTCAATGAATAAATCTAAGCATCGTGAGCTTCAATTTAAATTAATATCTGCTACACTTTCAATTCAATTAAATGTGTGTGTGTGTGTGTGTGTGTGTGTGTGCGTGTGTGTGTGTGTGTGTGTGTGTGTGTGTGTGTGTGTGTGTGTGTGTGTGTGTGTGTGTGTGTGTGTGTGTGTGTGTGATTTGAGTTTGTCTGAGTAAATATAGCAAACATCTTGCAAAACAAAGAGTAGTGTAATCATTTGTGTTACTCCAAGGTTGCATGAAAGTACTTGGCAGTAGTTTAGTGCAGGCTGAACTGGTTCCTCTGCAGTTTTGCAAAGTAACCAATTTTGGACTGCAATGTGTTGGTCTGGTCCGGAGAAGGCTGTCACCTTTGAGATCAATAAAAGGTTAACTCAAGGGTAGGAGAAATCAATTTAAATTTAAAGTAATGCTGATTAGATTTACTTCTTATAGAAAGAGCTATAAGATTTCAATTTGGTGATGTCAAAGAAAGAACTGAAACCAGGAATTCCTACTAAATTTAGTTTTCTGTTTTTAAATTCTAAGCCAGTGATGTTTCATGTCACGTGCTCCTCTATCTGGATGGATGGATGGATGGATGGATGGATGGATGGATGGATGGATGGATGGATGGATGGATGGATGGATGGATGGATGGATGGATGGATGGATGGATGGATGAATGAAACATCACAGGGATGCTGTTAGGTCCCAGAAGAAGAAACTCAGGTAATCACTGAACCAGTCTGAAATCTTTTATTACCAGTTTACAGAGCATGAATGGAACAAAGGTCAAACCAACAACCAAAACAAAACTACAGAGGAAAAGAAATTCCCCTTAACTGAAACTAGGCAAAAAGAAATTTTACAAACCCACAAGTATGACAGAAATACCAGAAAAACAGAGAAAAAGGTCGTGCCAAACAAAAATGGACGATCTTCTTTTTTGGTAAATACACCACGTAGTGGGAAAAAAAAATCATGACTCATTGTGTGGATGGAGCCCATCCCAGCTGTCATAATGTGAGAGGCAGGATACACCTTATACCAGAGGTGGGAAGTAACAAAGTACAAGTACTTCGTTGCTGTACTTAAGTAGATTTTTTAGGTATCTGTACTTTACTTGGGTATTTCTTTTTCTACTTTTTACTTTTACTCCCTACATTTTTACACAAGTATCTGTACTTTCTACTTCTTACATTTTCAAAACAGACACGTCTGAGGGAAATTTGCCTTTCCAGTCACTGCACGTCAAACAGCAAAGAGTCTAAATAGTGGAACAATGACACAGAGACTGATGTACTGTATCCTCCATAACGAGGATTATCACATACAAAGAGATTAAAGAGGCAAACCTATGTAATTTATATATCATTTATAGCGCTATAATCAGGGGTTACAGTGGGGCGGACCAAGGGCAGATGTCCTTAAGTTGTGATTGCGGTACTTCAGCATCTCAACTAGCACGACTGAAGAGAAGTGAAAATAAAGGGAATAATGTGTGGCTGATCATTTTAAATGCAACTTCCTAGATGCTCAACAAATATCAGCAAACACAGTGTCTAAACTGTAACACTGTGTCTGCTATGGTTAAAAGAAGGGCTGCTGTATTTCCAGGGAGAGCAAAGAATGAGAGAGAAGTTCACTCAGATGGAGAGAGAGGACAGGAGAGGAAGAGAGAGGTTAGAATTAAAGGTAAGGACTGCACAACAAACTGAGGTATGCTAACGTTGTGTAATTCAAAGACTGCATGAAAATACTCTGCAGTTTAGTGTGTGATAAACAGGTCAGCCTGCTGTTCTGTATTTACAGTAAAGCTCTGTGTTGGTGCACAGAGGCTGTGTTCATGGTCAGAGTTACAGGTTACATGAAGTGTAACAAAGATGAGCTGTTTTTAAATTCCCTTAAACAGCTTGTGTCCTATAAACAGATTCAAGCTTCAAGATTCAAGTACATTCATTAGAATTAAAATTTAGTTTGGAATAATGTTTGTATTCTCACGTATTATTTTGTATTTTTACAATAATATATAATTCAGTTAGCTTTACACAAAAATAGTAGAAACATTCTCCGAAGAGATACTTTTACTTTCTTACGTTGAGTACATTTCAGATCCTGTACTTTTTTACTTTTACTTAAGGAAAGAAAGTTGAACCAGTACTTCAACTTTTACCAAAGTATTTTTAACACAAGTATTTGTACTTCTACTTAAGTACCGAATGTCTGTACTTTTGCCACCTGTGCCCTGTACAGGTCGCCAGTCTGTCGCCGAGCTAACACAGAGAGACAGATGACCATTCACACTCACATTCACACCTATGGGCAATTTAGACTCAGTTAACCTAACCCAGTAATTGTTTTCTTTACCAAAACTGTTTTTTATTTTATTAAATGCTGCTTAACGCTCTGACCAGCAGGAATTCTGGTCCTGTACTGTAATTCTAAATAATTTAATCGGGTTAAATTGGTCCGCATTCAGGTGTGGTATGGATCTGAGGAGTTCATGAATATCAGCTGCCGTCTTGTTGTCTTTGATCCACTGACTCAGAGCTCGTAAATCATCTCTCCACAGAATCTTTAACTCCTCATAGTTATCAGCTGACTTATATATTACCAAGTCTCTGCCACACATAACAACAGAAGAGCTGTTTAAGAAGAGTTTCAGATCATTTGCATAAATAGATAACAGGAAGTCAGCCAGGCAACTTCCTTGTGGCAGACCACAGTCCATCTTTCTCCAGTAAGAAGGACAGCCATCGTAGTACACTTCCTGTTTTCTGTCAGAGAGAAAACTTCTCATGAAAGAAAGAGCTGGATCTGAAAAATTATAACATTTCAATCTGGCAACCAGCAGATCATGACTGATGGTGTCAAAGAAGGTATTTAAATCCAGCAATACAGCTCCTACTACTTTATCATTGTGAGATGCTGTGAGCCAGTCATGTGTCATATCATCAAGAGTTTTTTGATGCAGAGTGAACAGCGCGTTCTCATCAAAGTACTTCTTCATCTGCTGGACAAGAACTTTCTCCAGGATCTGACTTAAAACAGCAAGGACACTTTCTATCCTGAAATCACCGTCCCCCCTCTTTGAAACTAGTAATATTTTGGATTTTTTCCACTGAGATGGAAACACACCAGAGATGATGCATCTGTTCAGAATGTGACATATGGGAGCAGAGATGTATGGAGCTGCGATTTTTAGCAGTTTTGCATCTATTTCATCTGCACCAGGAGTCACAGACTCTGAGAGTGACTCTAATAAATCCCTAACCTCGTCATCATCAACTGTCACAAAACAGAGTGAACATCGGTTGTCTTGCATGATCTTTGGCAAAGGCAGGTATTTATGACACACACATTGAGATTTATTCTTCTTTCTGTTTTTGAACTCCATTAAAATCCGTTCCTGTAATTTCTTTGCTTCCTCTGTGCGTTCATTCTTTTTTGCTTCATCTCTTTCTAATATTAAACTTGTTATATTGTTGCCCCACCAGGGTTCATCATGACTGTTGGTTGTGCTCCTCTGTAACGGAGCATGTTTGTCTGCTATTGGCATAAAGCTGTCAGTGAACTTGCTTAAAGCCTTCTCAGGGTCACATTCATTCTTTACTTTCCTCAGCTCAGAGACAGCTGTCTTAATATCTCTGATGAAACTGTCTTTGTTAAACTGGCTGTATGACCTCTGAATGATTATGTTTTCAGGTACATTTCTTTCATTTACAGTGACAGTAACAAGATTATGATCACTACAGCCTGTGATGGTTGAGGTCAGAGTTTCACACAGCTCTGGAATATTCGTATAAATGTGGTCGATACATTTTTGGAGCCTGGTTTCAGTGTTAACTATCTGCTTCAAACCACACTCAGCAGAGAAACGCTCAATTTTCTTTTTCTGAGAATTTGAGAACCAATCAATGTTAAAGTCACCCAGCAAGAAAATGTCTTTTTTTGTTTGGCCTTCCTCTGACATCTTCTTTACTGATGTGCATATTTCTTCAAAATACTCTTTTTCAGATTCTGGTGGGCAGTAACAACATCCTACCCAAACTGGTTTGGCATGTGGCAGATAAATCTCAACCCAGATCATTTCTACATCATGCGAGAAAGACAGTTTTTTAACTGGAATGTGATCTTGAATATAGAGAGCTACACCACCACTACCCCCACACATCCTTCCATCTGTCCCACATGACCTCTGACCTTTATTTCTATCCTTCCTGAACAACTTGTAATTCTTTATTTGTAGTTCAGAGTTTTTAACATTATCATCTAAATGAGTTTCAGTGAGGGCTAACACATGTATTTTATCACGTGTTAATATGTGATGAATGTCAGGAATCTTGTTTCTAAGACTGTTTATGTTCAGATTAGCTATACGTAAGTTTTCATATGTGGGATCTAAACTGGCCATAGTTTGAAACAGAGGACGTCGTGTTCCTCTGAGGTCCTGGTTTGTCCTGCTGAAAGATGTTCTCTCTGCCTCTCTCAGCACTGAAGATCGAAGACTTTTCTTGTTCCTCAGCTGTTGTCGGGCTTGTTGTTCACTCCTGGTCCACGCTCAGTCTGCAGCACAAACACACCACAGTTATTACACCAATGCACTGATACAGTGTTAGATGAAGGCTCAAGAATAAATTCTCATCTAACATCCAAAGAGGTCAGGTGATCAAATTTACACACACACGCACACACACACACACGCACACACACACACACACACACACACACAGTTGTGGATGATCTAAAGGAGGAGGACTACCTTCAAATTTTTCAACTTCACCTCAAATCAACAGAGGACATGCCCAGAACATCTCACCCAAGATGTGTCTGAACCACCTCAACTGGCTCCTTTCAATGTGGAGGAGCCGTCGATCTACAAAATGGAGCCGTTTGGCAGTTTGACTGAAGAAAGTGACCCACACAGATATAAATGCCTGAAAAGGTGCTCTCCACCTGTAGAGGCTACACTGTAGGCTCTACATAGATTCAACATTATTGTAGGGTCTTTACCTACAACTGTTTGTTGTGATTTGGCGCTATATAAATAAAATTGAATTGAACTGAATTGAATTAAACACAGAAGTCAAAATTGAGAAACAGTTTCTGTTTTAAAGGTCTGTATTTTAACCCAAAGTATTTTCCTAACAGGAAACAATCCATACAGCATGTAAAAAAAGAAAGAAATTCCAAAAGACTCTTGTGTGACAGCTGACAGTTGAATGGATTAAATCTTCTAATGGACTTGCACTGCTGTTTGTGGTGGTTTTGGTGCTGGTGGAGAGCACCGTCTAACATGGCAGTCCAAAGTCTGCTACAGGTGTTCCTTTGATTTATCACTCAGCTTTAAGTTTGATTTAAATCAAACTGGTGGATCATTTGATAATCTGACTGAGTGTGAACTCACCTGAAGTTTGTGTCGATGTTATCAGACTCTGATTTGACTCTCATTTACTAGCTCAGGAGCTTCTATTTCAGTTTACCTGCATGGTGGGAATATTGTGGTCATTGGGAGATACAGGAGGTGCACATGTTAATAAACATAGCAAGTCCTATATGACAAAAACATGCGCTCTGCTTTAAGGACCTGTTGGGTTACAATGTTTTCACAGAGAGGAGTCACTGTGAGGCAATGAAGTCACAATACCAGCTAAGAGTGAGGTTTAAATTAAATATGGGATTACAGACTGATATTAATGGTCCTGATAGTTTATGGTTCACATGGATATGATCTCAACAAGATCTGAGCTCAGATGGAAGAAGGATAAACTTATGGTCTCTTTTGATGCTTCTAAAAACCTGCGATTAGCCGTTTACAGAACAATGAATGGAGCAATAAAATTTATTTCTTTAATTTAATGTGCTACAACCTTTGAACAACCGTGTTGAAGTACATGAACAGAAACAATGGCTGCTTTTCTCTAAGTGAAATGCAGCCATTGTCTTACTTGTTTTTAGCTTTGCTCCCTCTGGTAAGCCAGAAACCACACATCATGTAATTCACTCAGTTAATACCATCCTACTTTAGCCAAGAATAACACTTAAGCATAAAACAATTAAACTACTTGAATGTCAATAATCAGTACTTCTATGCTGAAATGAAACATTTTTTTTCCCGCTCACCAGTTCAACAAATTTCACCTTAAAAGGTGCGAAGGAGATCAGACATCCTCACTCAGCCTGAATCATGTGACTTTCAATCAGCTGTTTTAAATTTAAAAATCTGTTTCAGATTAAATAGTTTCTACAGTTTCTGGTTATAATGATAATGGTTAGATTAAAAATCCAAAGACTACACGTGTTTGATGTTTGAACTTTAAAAGATGAGAAGCTTCGACAATTTTACCTTTAAATGGAGCAAAAGAGATCAGACGTCCTCACTCCAGTTATGTCTGAATCAACTACAGGGCATCCAACAGACTGCAAGCAGAATGCAGTTCATCAGGTTTACAGATGATGCACTGGTGTACAAACACCTCCCAAAGAGGTGATGTTTGAGATTTATAAGACATGAGAAGCTTTGAGAACACGATGTCCCAGCGTGACACAGTGTTTCTCAGTGCTCAGGATCATGGCACAAAGTTAAATTCAAAATTTATGCAAATACCTTTTTTCTTTACACCAAGCTGTAAACAAAACTACATCTGATTAGAGGGATTTAAAGGGCCCAGCAGTCACAAAAAGCTGTGTGTGTAGGGTATCAAGCCTTACATAAGGTATAATTACGCAGTAGTAATAATTTGCCTTTGATACTTGGCTCATAATAATGCTGAATACATTAAGTTTTTCTGTGTTGTATCTGTCTTGACTCTTGAGTGATGCTGTCAGTGCTGTTTCCATGGCAGAATATAATGCAGACAGATGTACTGACATACAAACAAAAGAATAATAAAGCTGGTTTTGTAATTCTACCTGGTACAGGTGTCTCTAGAAAACACCCACCAATCAGCTGACATCCATGGATGTTTTTAGAAATAAATCTGGTTGGTCAGCCATGGCTTATATAAAGATGTTCCTTTATGTTTAAAGTATTCATCAATGCAACAGGTGTGTAGTGTTTCACAGGTGTGTCCTGAACAACAAAACACACCTGTCAGTCACATGTTCCAATACTTTTGCTCACATGCAAAATGGATGGGTTGAGATAAAAAGTGACATCTTTGAACCGTTTATCAGATCTGGATGTAAATACCTGGGAATAAGCTGAGTTTAATGGGACATTTAACTGTCCTTTAGTTTAGTTGTGAAATTATTCTAATCAGACAGCCATACAACACATAAATAAACCAGTTTTACCAGATTACATTTCTGTATATCTGCATATGTAAATGATGTTTCTGTCTCAGTGTGTTATTGTTCAACATCATGACAAGCTATGTAAAAAAAACTACATCTGATTAGAAGGATTTAAAATGGGCAGCAGTCACAAAAAGCAGGTATAATTATGTAGCAGGAATAATTTTATCTTTGATATTCTACTCATAATAATACTCCAACAACAACAACATGATACTGAATTCAGGACTTTTACTTTCACAAATATTCACACATTCAGTTATCATTTCGTTGTGTGCCTTGTGCGCACAATGACAATGAGTTGATCTAACATCTAACATTATGATCCTACTTCCTCCAGGAATAAGACTTCTTTAGCATCAAAATCAGACTACTTCACTATGTACTTCTATGATGAAATAAAACATATAATTTTCCACTCACCAGGTAAATAAATTTCTCCATCAAATGACACGAAGGAAACTGGACGTCCTCGCTGGGGTGTGTCTGTGTTGTACCTGACTCAACTTCTGACTGATGATGTCAGAGCTGTTACCATGCAGAATGCAAGGAGACATACATACTGACTGGTTTTGTAGTTCTACCTGGTACAGGTGTCGCTAAAAAACACCCACCAAGCAGCCGGCAGCCACAGATGTTTTGAGGGATAAATCTGGTCGGTCAGCCATGGCCTTTTAAAAGATGTTCCTTTATGTTTCAGGATGTCATAGACATTTGAATTCAACCTAATTCCAACCACAAAATCATTTTCACCACTGAGCACTTTGCTACTACTGCAAACAATATTCACCCGTCAAGGCTAGAATCAAAAAGTGAAAGTGTATCATTTTTTTTTTCAGCAAAACAAACATGTCTTTTTGTTTAATCTGACATTTAATTGTCCTTCATTTGGTTGTATTGTGATCAGACAGCCATGCAACAGAATCATAATCTAGTTTACCAGATGTAGTTTCACAATGATGTTTCTGTCTCTGTATGTGCTTGCATGCAAATAAGCTGAGCTTATTTGCTTCCATCACAGCCGAAGCAAATAAAGGATTAAACATAGATTCATAAGTAGAGCGTACAAAACTGGCTTTACCTTGACTGTGTGTACTTGAAGCCAATGTACAGGCTGTGATCAGCTGACCTGTGCTGCTGCTCTCCTTTACTGCTCTTGGTGGATGAAGTTAATTCAACAAGATGTAACCCAGTATTTCATGAACTGTCTTGATTGATTTCCATCCCTAAACTGACAGCATACTGTTTTATATCAAACTGATACTGAAGTATACAGTGGGTGAAAGGTTTGAATTCAGTGAATGAATCTAAGGCATCGTGAAGCTTCATTTAAATTGATATCTGCTACACTTTAGTTCAATTAAATGTGTGTGTGTGTGTGTGTGTGTGTGGTGTGTGTGGTGTGTGGTGTGTGTGTGTGTGTGTGTGTGTGTGTTGTGTGTGTTGTGTGTGTGAATTTGATTTGTCTGAATAAATTAGCAAACATCTTGCAAAACAAAGTGTAGGTGTAATCATTGTGTGTTACTACTACTCCAAGGGTTGCATGAAAGTACTTGCAGTAGTTTTAGTGGCAGGCTGAACTGGTTCCGTTGCAGTTTTTGCAAAGTAACCAAATTTTTGGACTTCAACGTGTTGGTCTGGTCCCGGAGAGGCTGTACACCAACCTTTGAGATCAATAAAAGGTTAACGCAAGGGTAGGGAGAATCATTTAAATTTAAAGTAATGCTGATTAGATTTACTTCTTTTACTTCCTTATAGAAGAGCATGGATCTGAGAAACTATAAGATTTCAATTTGGTGAATGTCAAAGAAGAAGTGAAACCGGAATTCCTACGAAATTTAGTTTTCTGTTTGTTAAAATTCTAAGTCAGTGATGTTTTCAAATGTCACGTGCTCCTCTACTGGATGGATGGATGGATGGATGGATGGATGGAAGGGATGGATGGAGGGATAAACATCACAGGGATGCTGTTAGGGTCCCAGAAGAAGAAATGCAGGTAAGCACTGAACCAGTTCCTGAAAGCTTTTATTACTAGTTACAGAGCATGAATGCAACAAAGGTCAAAAACCAACAACCAAAACAAAACTAGAGAGGAAAAGAATTCCCCCCTTAAATGAACTAGGCAAAGAAATTTTTACCGAAACCACACAAGTACGACAGAAATACCAGAAAAACAGAGAAAAAGGTCGTGCCAAACAAAAATGGAAGTTCTTCTTTTTTTGGTAAATAAACCACGGAGTGGGAAAAAAAAATCAGGACTCATTGTGTATGGAAGCCCAGCCCAGCTGTCATAAGGTGGAGCACGGATACACCTTAACCCAGAGGTGGGAAGTAACAAAGACAAGTACTGCGTTGCTGTACTTAAGTCGAGTTTTGCAGGTATCTGTACTTTAACTTGGGTATTAATCTTTCGACTTTGTAATTTTTACTCCCTACATTTTTTCACAAATACGTACGTTCTACTTCTTACATTTTCAAAACAGACACCGTCGAGAGAATTTGCATTCCGTCACTGCAAAACCGTCAACATCAAAGTTCTGAAGTCTAAATAGTGGAAAACAATGACACATAAGAGAGAATCCCACTGATTTATCCTCCATAAAGAGGATATCACATACAAAGAGATTAAAGAGGCAAACCTATGTAAGTTTATAGATCATTTATTAGCGCGATAAATCAGGGGGTACAGTGGGGCGGACCAAGGGCAGATGTTCCTTAAGTTGTGCTTGGGGTACGTCAGCAATCTCAACTAGCACGACTGAATAGAAGTGAAAATAAAGGGAATAAGGTGGTGGCTGATCATGTTAAAGTGCAACGTTCTAATGCTCAACAAAAATATCAGCCAACACCAAAATGTCTGGCACTGTAACACAGTGTGTCTTGCTATGGTTAAAAGAAGGGCTGCTGTATTGCCAGGGAGAGCAGAGAATGAGGAGAGAAGTTTCACTCAGATGGAGAAGAGAGGACAGGAGAGGAAGAGAGAGGTTAGAATTAAAGTAAGGACTGCACAACAAACTGAGGGTAGGCTAACGTTGTGTAATTCAAAGACTGCAATGAAAATACTCTGCAGTTTAGTGTGTGATAAAAAGGTCAGCCTGGCTTTCTGTATTTACAGTTAAAAGCTCTGTTTTGGTGCACAGAGGCTGTGTTCAGGGTTCAGAGTTAACAGGTTACATGAAGTGTCCAGAGAGGAGCTGTTTTTAAAGTCCCTTAAAACAGCTTGTGTCCTATAAACAGATTCAAGCTTCAACATCAAGAACATTCATTAAGAATTAAATTTAGTTTGGAATAATGTTTAATATTCTCAATGTATTATTTTTATATTATTACAATAATATATAATGAGGTTTCAGTTAGCTTTAACAAAACCAGCTGGTAAAATGTCCTCTGAAGAAAAACTTTTACTTTCTTAGTTTGAGGTACATTCAGAGCCTGTCTTTTTAAATTTTACTTAAGTAAGAAGTTGAACCAGTAAACTTCAGCGTTTACCAAAGTATTGTTTTTTAACACAAGTGTTGTACTTCTACTTAAGTACAGAATGTCCTGTAATTTGGCCACCCCTGTGCCCTGTACAGGTCGCAGTCTGTCACGCCGGCTAACACAGAGAGACAGACACCTTCACACGCACAGTCACACCTATGGGCAGTTAGACTCAGGTTAACAAACCCAGTAAACTGTTCTTATTTTCTAAATGCTGTTTTAACGCTCGACCAGAGACAGCCTGTCCTGTACTGTAATGCTAAATAATTTAATCTGATTAAATTGGTCCACATTCAGGTGTGGTATGGATCGGAGGAGTTCAATGAATATCAGCTGCATCTTGGTTTGTCTTTGATGACACTGAATCAGAGCTTGTAAATCATCTCTCCACAGAATCTTTAACTCCTCTAGTTATCAGCTGACTTATATATTTCA
>CM024205.1:7009154-7064998 GCA_013435755.1 Amphilophus citrinellus | reverse complement strand
CAGTCTTGAAATCTTTATTACCAGTTTACAGAGAATAAATGAATTTCAGAGAAAACAACAACCAAAACAAAACTACAGAGGAAAATAAATTTCCCCTTAACTGAAACTAAAATAAATTTTACAAATCTACAAGTATGCCAGAAACACCAGAAAATTAGAGAAAAAGGCCGTGCCAAACAAAAATGAGAATTCTCCCTTACAAACTCTTTTTGGTAAATATGCCATATAGTGGGAAAGCAAATCATGAGTCATAGTATGGATTAACTGAGGGCACTGATATATTAGAATTATATTATATTACAACAGAAGATCTATTTAAAACAAGCTTCAGATCATTTGTATAAACAGAGAACAGGAAGTCAGCCAGGCAACTTCCTTGTGGCAGACCACAGTCCATCAGAGAAAGCTTCTCATCAAAGAAAGAGCTGGATCTGAAAAATTATAACATTTCAATTTGGCAACCAGCAGATCAGGACTGATGGTGTCAAGATGATGCATCTGTTCAGAATGTGACATATGGGAGCAAAGATGTACGGATTTATTATTATTGAATTAGTTTTATAATGCAGAATCTGGCCTTCAAAGAGAAAAGACTTGAAGTTGGACATCACACACACATGCGCACACACACATACGTGCACATGCATGCCCGTGCACACACATACACTATTATCCAACATCAATAGTGGCATGCACTTATTAGTTCAGCTGCAAGAAACCCTTGCAGAAAACAGAAAAAAGTGTGAAATTTTGATGCATGCACTGAATGGTAAAAAAGTAACGCTACCTGGTGGACTAATATAAAAATCAAAAATTCAAAGTCAGTAGTCCAAAATAAAATCTTAACATAAAAGAATGCATTAGTTGATGTGAAGATAAATGTGGGATCAAAAATGCAATTTTCAGTGGTTTTCAATGGGACATTTTTTGTCCCAAAGATCAAATGAGTAAGTGAAGTGCTAAGCTATTTTAGGCTAATTTAAAAAACTGAGTTGACAGTTCTAAAGTTTGTTAAAAATGATTACCCTTTGGCAGATTTTAGTTATATTCAATCAGCACAGACAAAATGGCAGGCAAGCAAAAAAAAAAAAAAAAAAAGTGTAAAATGTCCCAAATACCTCTTAAGGGTTAACTCACTGTATGACATCAGTTCACGTACAGAACATTTCAGTGATTATCTTTTCAGGTACAATTCTTTCATTTACAGTGACAGTAACAAGATTATGATCACTACAGCCTGTGACGGTTGAGGTTGGAGTGTTACACAGCTCTGGAATATTTGTATAAATGTGGTCGATACATTTTTGGAGCCTGGTTTCAGTGTTAACTATCTGCTTCAAACCACACTCAGTGGAGAAAGGCTCACTTTTCTTTTTCTGAGAATTTGAGAACCAATCAATGTTAAAGTCACCCAGCAAGAAAATGTCTTTTTTTGTTTGGCCTTCCTCTGACACCTCCTTTACTGATGTGCATATTTCTTCAAAATACTCTTTTTTGGACCTTGGTGGGCAGTAACAACATCCTACTAAAACTTGTTTACCTTGTTGCAGGTAAATCTCAACCCAGATAATTTCTTCATCAGACAGATTTGAGAAAAACTGATTTTCATGTGGAATGTGATCTTTAATATAGAGAGCTACACCACCCCTACCCCCACACATCCTTCCATCTTTCCTGCGTGACCTCTGACCTTTATTTCTATCCTTCCTGAACAACTTGTAATTCTCTATTTTTAGATCAGAGTTGTCAACATTGTCATCCAAATGAGTTTCAGTGACGGCTAAAACATGTATATTATCATGTGTTAATATGTGATGAATGTCAGGAATCTTGTTTCTGAGAGTGCATATGTTCAGATGAGCTATACGTAAGTTTTCATGTGTGGGATCTAAACTGGCCATAGTTTGAAACAGAGGACGTCGTGTTCCTCTGAGGTCCTGGTTTGTCCTGCTGGAAAATTTTCTCTCTGCCTCTCTCAGCACTGAAGATCGAAGACCTTTCTTCTCCCTCAGCTGTTGTTGGGCTTGTTGTTCACTCCTGGTCCACGCTCAGTCTGCAGCATGAACACACCACAGTTATTACACCTATACACTAATACAGTGTTAGATGAAAGCTCGAAAATTGATCCTTACCTAACATCCAAAGAGGTCAACTTCACCTCAAATCAACAGTTACATGTTTGAAACTTTGATATAGCCAATCATCCTTTTTCTTCCACTTATCTGGGGCCAGGTCGAGGGGGCAGCAGCCTGAGCAGAGAAGCCCCAGCCACCTTCTCCAGCTCACTCGGGGGCACATACGAGGTTTTCCAAGGCCAGCTGAGAGATATAATCTCTCCAGCATGTTTTGGGTTTGCTCCGTGTTCTCCACACGGTAGGACATGCCCAGAACACCTCACCCAAGATGTGCCCAGGAGGCATCCTAGTCAAATGTCTGAACGACCTCAACTGGCTACTTTCGATGTGGAGGAGCAGGCGATCTACAAAATGGAGCTGTCTGGCAGTTTGAATGAAGAAAGTGACCCACACAGATATAAATGCCTGAAAAGGTGTTGGCCACCTGCATAGGCTACATTGTAGGCTCTACATAGATTCAACACAGAAGTCCAAGTTAAGAAACAGTTGCTGTTTTAAAGGTTTGTATTTTAACCCAAAGTATTTTTCTATTAGGAAACGATTCATACAGCATGTAAAAAATGTAAAAGTAGGTCAGAAAAAAAGACTCTTGTGTGACAGCTGACAGTTGAATGGATTAAACCTTCTAATGTGGTCTTGCACTGCTATTTGAGGCTAGAAATTACTTTTGTTCCCCACTGAATGAGGTGATAAACACCTCCTAGAAGGCAACCTCCAAACCTGGTGGTTTTTGCTGCTTGTGGAGAGCACCGTCTAACATGGCAGTCCAAAGTCTGCTACAGGTGTTCCTTTGATTTGCCACCCAGCTTTAAGTTTGTGAATCATTTGATAATCTGACTGAGTGTGAACTCACCTGAAGCTTGCGTCAGTGCTGTCAGACTTTGATTTGACTCTCATTTTCCTGCTCAGGAGCTTCTACAGTTTCGGTTTACCTGCAGGGTGGGAATATTGTGGTTATTTTGAGATACAGGAGGTGTACATGTTAATAAACATTAAAAGTCCTACACTGTACACCCAGATTTTGATTCGACTTAAAAATATTGACTTCATATGACTTAAAATTGCCTAGTATGTGAACATTACTTGTTAATGCTGAGTAAGCTGAGCTGTTTCATGTCCTTTTTTATTGTAATTGTGTTTTTAAGTCCGATCATTTCGCAACATTAATTATTAATTCTGAGTAGACTGTACTTTTTGATGGTCTATCTTATTGTAATTATGTGTTTAGTAATTAGCATTATTGTACTCATAATAATGCTAAATACAATAACATGATACTGAATTCAGGACTTTTAAATATTCTCACATTCAGTTATAATGATCCGATTTCCTCCAGGAATAAGACTTCTTTAGCATCACAAATCAGACTACTTCAATGTCAAGGACTTCTATGATGAAATAAAACATATAATTTCCCAGTCACCAGGTAAACGTGTTTCTCCTTATAATAGCATGAAGGAAAATGGACGTCCTCGCTCGGGTGTGTCTGTGTTGTACCTGACTCAACTTCTGACTGATGATGTCAGAGCTGTTACCATGGCAGAATGCAAAGGAGACATACATACTGACTGGGTTTGTAGTTCTACCTGGTACAGGTGTCTCTAAAAAACACCCACCAAGCAGCCGGCAGCCATGGATGTTTTCAGGGTTGAATCTGGTCGGTCAGCCATGGCCTATTTAAAGATGTTACTTTATGTTTCAGGATGTCATAGACATTTGAATTCAACCTAATTCCAACCACAAAATCATTTTCCCCACAGAGCACTTTGCTCCTCATTAGATCTCTAACAGACAACTACTGTTTACAATATTCAGCCGTCAAAGCTAGAATCAAAAAGTGAAAGTGTAGAATTTCTTTTTTTCAACAAAACAAACATGTCTTTTTGTTTAATCTGACATTTAATTGTCCTTTCATTTAGTTGGGATTGTGATCAAACAGCCACACAACAGAATCATAATCTATTTACCAGATGTCGTTTCTGTATTTCACAATGATGTTTCTGTCTCTGTGTGTGCTGCAGGCAAATAAGCTGAGCTTATTTGCCTGCAGCACAACTTTTTTTTTTTTTTCCTTTTTAGCTTATTTGTTTGAACCTCTCAGAGGTCTGGGTTTGAATCTGCCACTCACTGGAGGAGTTTGCAGAGAGATTGTGAGGAGGAAGTGGTGTCCTTTCCATTTTTAGCCACATTTAGACAGAAAGAGACATTATTTTACTTTATAATCAGATGTTTGAAAAATTCTTCTTTTCAGCAGCTTTTCATCTGGATGGGCACTGCTCGATGCTCCGTCACAGCCGAAGCAAATAAAGGACTAAACATAGACTCATAACTAGAGCGTACACACTGATGTTACCTTAACTGTGTGTACTTGATTCCAACCTGTCCTGAGCTCCTCTGAAGCACATTTATAGTTAATAAGGAAGTTTACGGTCACCTTATGGGGGTAGAACACCATTTTATACTGCAGACTTGGATCCAGATAAGAGACCAACAGGTACAAAACCACCATCTACTGACCAATCAGACCTCTGGAAAATAGCATCATTCCTGGAAGATCCCACAGAGTGCAGATAGTAAGAGGGTCAAATGCTTTTAAGTGTAGCTTAAGTCTTTATCATTATCTGATGATAAGCATCAGTAACAAATATAGATTCTTAGGAGAAACTTTATTCCTGGTTTTTCTATGATACCGAAACTTTTTTTAACTTATAGAAACTGTATTTTTTCAGCCTTCCTTTCCTTGACTTTTTGTCTTTTTTAAAAAAAAAAAAACACTTTCACACAGCTATTAAAACTAGCTGAAGTTTATTCTGGTTGTTTATTCTGGATGCTGCATTTTCAGTCTTCCATTAAAAATGGTGCAAACTAGCTATCCAAAACAGCTATTCAAACTAGCTGGCCCTGTGTGAAAAAGTACCCGATATTAAAGACTCACTGCCAGTTATTGCAAATGCTTGATTGCAGTTCTTGCTGCCAGTGGTGTCCCAACCAGTTATTAGGTTTAGGGGGCAACTACTTTTTCACATAGTACCACGCAGGTTTGGGTGGCTTTTTCCGTTTCATAAATGAAATCATCATTTACTTTTTAGATGATTTACTTTTTTACTATTTAGAAAATGCATTAAAAAAACTGTGCAAGAATTTCCCACGTGTGTTTAGCAGCACTTGCCAAATTCCATCTTTATACTGGCTAGAGGTGGAAAGCAGCCATCCAGGTGACTAACACCTCACTCACACAGGCCTAGAGACCAGTATGGGGCCACCTGGCAACCCAAAATTCTTGTGACCTACAGCAACCCTTGAATGGCTGAAATTAAACATTTCATCAGCAATGTAGTTGGCATCAGGGATTGCACATTTTTCCTTAGCAACTGGCTGATCAGTATCTAGGTCTGTGTGACTGAGGCTTAAATCCACAAAGAGTTAAATACCTCAGAACCAGCACAGGTCAGCTAATAACAGCCTGAACATAAAGAACTTTTACTGGCGTTCACAACAAAAATTATTATTATTATTATTACTAATTTCTCCAGGTTTCCATCCTGCCAAATCCCACTTTAAACACAGTGTATGTTATAAAGTTGTAATATTTATATATAAATGTTAGATTCAACTCATTGTCATTGTGCGCACAAGGCACACAACGAAATGATCGTTCCAGATCACTCATCCAGAGACGAGCATCTGCGGTCATGCAGCCAGAGACCAGCGCTACCGTTAGGCAATGTGGTTTAAGTGTCTTGCCCAAGCACACAACGCAGCGCAGGGACAGGTGCTCAAACCAGCAACCCTCCAGCTGCAAGGCAAACGCCTACCCACTGAACCAATGCCACTAAGGCAGCTGTCATAAAGTGATACAAAACACAGTTACATCTTTCTGTTTTTTTATAAAGTAATTAAACAATGTTACATTTTTTGTTTGCTATATATATTTTTCTTATAATAGCATAATAAGAGTCTCATTCAGGTTTATTCATTTGTGTAAAATAATAAACATAGTCAATACATTATTATTTAGACCAAAAGAATTCACAATTACAGTGACACCATTTTTGGGAAAAAGGCTATCATATCATATGTATTGTGTGTGTGTGTGTGTGTGTGTGTGTGTGTGTGTGTGTGTGTGTGTGTGTGTGTGTGTGTGTGTGTGTGTGTGTGTGTGTGTGTGCATAGAATACATCTTGCAAAACAAAGTGTAGTTTAATCATTTGTGTTACTCCAAGGTTGCATGAAAGAGCTTGTTTTGGACTGCAATGTGTTAGTCTGGTGAAGGAGAAGACTGTGACCTTCCATCCATCCATTCTCTTCCACTTATTCGGGGCCGGGTTGCGGGGGTAGGAGCCTAAGCAGAGAAGCCCAGGCTTCCCTCTCCCCAGCCACCTCCTCCAGCTCATCCGGAGGGACCCCAAGGCGTTCCCAGGCCAGCCGAGAGATATAATCTCTCCAGCGTGTCCTGGGTCTACCAGGGGCCTCCTCCCGGTGGGACATGCCCGGAACACCTCACCTCACCCCCGTCACTCGTGAACAAGACCCCGAGATACTTGAACTCCTCCACTTGGGGCAAGAACTCGTTCCTGAGCTGGAGAGGGCACTCCACCCTTTTTCAGCTGAGGACCATGGCCTCAGACTTAGAGGTGCTGATTCTCATGTCGGCCACTTCACACTCAGCTGCGAACCGTTCCACTGCGAGCTGGAGGCCACCCCCTGATGAAGCCAACAGGACCGCATCATCTGCAAATGCAGAGATGAGACTCTGAGGCCACCAAGGAAGAAGCCTTCCGCCACCTGGCTACGCCTAGAAATTCTGTCCATAAAAATTATGAACAGAATCGGTGACAAAGGGCAGCCCTGACGGAGTCCAACACCCACAGGAAACGAATCCGACTTATTACGGACCAAGCTCTCACTGTGGTTGTCCAAAGACTGTGGTTGTCCAAAGACTGAATGTCCCGCAACAACGGGCCAGACACCCTATACTCCCGCAGGACCTCCCAAAGGATACCTCGAGGGACACGGTCGAATGCCTTCTCCAAGTCCACAAAGCACATGTAGACTGGTTGGGCAAACTCCCACGCACACTCGAATATCCTTGAGAGGATAAAGAGCTGGTCCAGTGTTCCGCGACCAGGACAAAAACCGCATTGTTCCTCCTGGATCCGAGGTTCGACTAACGGACGGACCCTCCTTTCCAGCACCCTGGCATAGACCTTTCCGGGGAGGCTGAGGAGTGTGATCCCCCGAAAGTTGGAGTACACCCTCCGGTCTCCCTTCTTAAAGATGGGGACCACCACCCCGGTCTGCCAATCCAATGGTACTGCCCCAGATCTCCACGCGATGTTGCAGAGGCGTGTCAACCAAGACAGCCCTACAACATCCAGGGCCTTCAGGAACTCAGGGCGAATCTCGTCCACCCCAGCGGCCTTGCCACCAAGGAGTTCTTTAACTGCCTCAGTGACCTCACACCCAGTGATGGTCAAGTCATCTCCCTCGTCCCCAGACTCTGCTTCCACTACAGAAGGCATGTCAGTGGGATTCAGGAGGTCCTTGAAGTATTCCTTCCACCGTCCGACTATAGCCTCAGTTGAAGTCAGCAGCACCCCACCCGCACTATAAACCGTGTGAATGGAGCACTGCTTTACCCTCCTGAGTCGCCTGACGGTTTGCCAGAATCGCTTCGATGCCGTCCGAAAGTCTTTTTCCATAGCCTCACTGAACTTCCACACCCGAGTTTTTGCTTCGGCCACAGCCCGAGCTGCATTCCGCTTGGCCTGCCGATACCTGTCAGCTGCCTCCGGAGTCCCACAGGCTAACCAAGCCCGAAAGGACTCTTTCTTCAGCTTGATGGCTCCCTTCACCTCCGGTGACCACCATCTGGTTCGGGGGTTACCACCACGACAGGCACCAACCACCTTCCCTCAGAATGCTGTCGAAGTTCTGCCGGAGGTGGGAGTTGAAGATCTCCCGGACCGGGGCTTCTGCCAGGCGTTCCCAGCGCACCCTCACAATACGTTTAGGTGCGCCAGGTCTGTTCAGCATCTTCCCCCGCCACCTGATCCAACTCACCACCAGGTGGTGATCAGTTGACAGCTCAGCTCCTCTCTTCACCCGAGTGTCCAGAACATACGGCCGCAGATCTGATGATACAATTACAAAATTGATCATCGACCTGCCCACATGAGCGTTGAAGTCTCCCAGCAAGACTATGGAGTCACCAGATGGAGCACTCTCCAGCACCCCGCCCAGCGACTCCAAAAAGGGTGGGTACTCTGAACTGTCATTCGGCGCATAAGCGCAACAGTCCGGACCCGTTCCCCAGCCCTAAGGCGCAGGGAAACTACCCTCTCGTCCACTGGTGAAAACTCCGACGTACAGGCAGCAAGCCAGGGGGATACAAGAATACCCACCCCAGCTCGCCGCCTCTCACCGAGGGCAACTCCAGACTGGAACAGAGTCCAGCCCTTCTCCAGGAGACTGGTTCCAAAGCCCAGGCCATGCGTTGAGGTGAGCCCAACTATATCTAGCTGGTATCTCTCAACCTCACGCACTAGCTCAGGCTCCTTCCCCACCAGAGAGGTGACATTCCATGTCCCAATAGCCAGTTTCGATAGCCGGAGATCAGTCCGCCAGGGCCTCTGCCCTCAGCCACCGCCCGACACACACTGCACCCGACCCCTACGACACCTCCTGCGGGTGGTGGGCCTACAGGAGGCAGAGTGTGACCTTCAGGGTCAATATAAGGTCAACTCAAGGGTAGGAGAGATCAATTTAAATTTAAAGCGATGCCGATTAGATTTACTTTTTAATCACCAAAAGAGATGGATCTGAAAAACTATAAGATTTCAATTTGGTGACGTCAAAGAAAGAGCTGAAACCAGGAAAGTTATCTGTGTTATTCTGGTTTCCCTTCCCGTTGTTTCCTGTGTTTGGTGGTTAGGTTCCCTCTGTGTGCCCGTCTGTGTGGACCTAAACATGTACCATATTTAGGTCCCTTTAGCCGCATTTCCATATGGGACGACTTGGCACGGGTCGCCTCGACTCGCCGCGGTTTGACGGCGTTTCCATTAGTAACTGGTACAAGTTTGCAGGTACTTTTTCGTACCCACTCACCCGAGGTTCTGAGCGATACGAGGCGATACAAAAATGTGACACGGAGGACAGCATGCCACTGATTGGCCAGGGAGTGTCGTCACTATCAGAGGCATGAGCGCGACTCCTTCACCAGAATCAAGTGTGCCATTTTTAAAACCCGACAGCAAGAAACTGGAGGCACAAAGCACCGGTTGAATCCCCAGACCGACAGTTTACAGCAGTAGTTTTGCAACATGAGAGCCATCTGAAACGCTCACACAGCATATATATTATAACCCTATACTGTCGGGCGATCTCCGCTGAAGCACCCGTTACCTGCCCCTACCAGCCGAACAGCTGGTTAGCACAGAGCCGGCTGGAGGGCTGATCAAAGGAACTTTGAATTACTGTAATAACGCGACCGTTTGTCCTATTGGAAAAATTCAAACAGTTTCTGAAAGAGAAACTGCACTTCACAACCAGTATAGGGTATTACTGTGGTTTTATTACGGTAATTGTTGCCGTAAGTCCGTGAACGGCGGCTCTTTTGAAGTACACTGAGCCGATTATGTTCGGGGGTATAGGGTTATACTTAACAATGATAACCTTCATCCATTAACACATTGTATGGGGGACTTATGCATGATGATTATATTAAACTGGCATTAGCTGTTAGCTTGCCTCTATCTCATATATTGTTGTGTTGTGTTTTGAGCAGTGCACGAGTCACGCCATGAGACTACTGCCCGCGCTGCTATATCGACTCCACCCACACTGTGGTGGTCCGCAATTGCAATGGAAACACAACACGACCGTGCCAAGTTGTGTTGACCGAGTCGACCCGTGCCGAGTCGTCCCATACGGAAATGCGGCTTTTGTGTCCCTCCCTTGTGTTACGGAGTCTCTTGTGTCCGTTATGTTATTCCTTGTGTGGTGTCAAGTCTGCGTTTGTATCTTATTTGGTCACTTCCTGTTTTATTTTGGCAATCCTGTGTTCCCTGTGCTTTGCGTTTGGTTTTGCTTCCTCTTATTAGTTTATTTTTGTTTCACCTGTTGTTCCCTGTTGTTTCCACTCTCCCTAATTTCCTTGCATGTATTTAAGCCCTCAGTTTTTCTCTGTTCTTTGTTACATTGTTGTCTGAGTCCCTCCCCCTCCACCCCCCCACCCCCACCCTCCCTCCAACTGTTCCCCAGTTTAGTATTTTTCCCTTTTCTCCTAGGATTGGTATTTTGTCTTCAGTATAGCCGTGGTTGAGTTTTTGATATTGTGTTTCAAGTTTTATAACTGTGAGCCTCCAGCAACAAAGCTGTGTGAGTTTAGCTCAGCTGTGTTTTGCATCCTGCATTTGGGTCCAGCCCTTCCTGCCACACAGCCTAACCGTGACAAGCAGGGCTGTACTGGGGCAAAAAATCGGCCCTGGCATTTTTGGCTTAGACCGGCCCACAACTATGTATTAGAAGCATTTGACTCTTATTCAGTGTGGGCATACCTTTTGCTAATAATTCTTTTATACTTTTTTCTTTTTAACTTACTTTAGTAATGCTAAAATTGCAAAGCTTTGACGTATCATTTAGTTTTTTTAAAATCTGTTATTTCACCTGCTTGAGGGCTTTTTAAAACATATTTAACCAGCACAGAGGCTACAAATTCAAACTACTGTGCAGCCTTTCAACACACCTGTAGCCAGGTGAAATTGGAAGCGATTAAATAGAGGGTTAAACAGCCCCACCTGGTGGAGCATTGTTGTCATTCTCACTGAAGCTGGTTAGTCTCGCGAGAATGCGGAAATCCCGCGAGATTTCAGATCGAGGCTAGAGACCAGACGAATGTCCCGTACGCCATCAGATCGCCGCAAAGCTGCTTGAGAAACCGATTGTTTGCCGCACGGTGTGGAAAAGCCAGAGCAGTGGAGCAGCGTAAGTGACCAAAGACACAACATATACGTGTGATCCAGCGTGCATGGTGTGTGCGCTATTTTCAGAGACTGAGCTTATGTTTGCTCTTGCTGGTTTCAGAGGGGAGAAATCCAGTGATAGGCTGAAGTGGTGTGTTATAGCACAGGCTGACCACTGGAGTCAGAGTAAGTCACCGACTATTCCCTGGTGTTATGATGTGAAGTGTTATGTACTGTTTTGCTGTAAAACACTGTTTAGATTAACTTTATTGAGGGTATAGAGTTTAGTCGTGTTGTAATATTGTGAATGTGTTTGATTGTTTTATTCCTTTTCTTCTTGTCTTTGTTTTCTTTATCAGAAAAGTGAGGCCACTGCTGTTGTCTGTATAGGGAATCTGATTTGTACACAGTAGGAAAGCTTAGGCCTCCATTTTGTTTTCAATCTACAGCCGTTGATCAGTTCTGTGTCCATGAGCGGTGTTGAGACTGGAGGAGGCAGGGGCACAGTGTATTGTTAAAGTTGAGACATTTGTTAATTAACCTCAAAACAAAGAATTAACGCTGTTCTTATTCTTTATTATGAGTTCAGTCGGGGAATAAAGACCCACTTTAAATTTTATTTGGTGTCAGTCCTGTCCTTTGCTGACCGGGCCACACTAATTTTTGGTGTCAGAAGTGGGATTCCTCTTTAAGTTTTGAGGTCATTGTACTGAGAGTGAGCACGAGCATAGTGTACAGAGACAACAGTAGTGGCCAGAGGAGGTCCAGCTCCAGAGAGTCAGAGAGGGTGACGGCTGTGGCGCGGTGTCTTGGAGGCAACTGTGCGTGTTGCTGGTGTTCTGGAGGAGAGCCGACTTCGTCATCAGAGGCTGCTGGAGAGGACTGATTTCGACTGGTTTGGGACTGTTCGGTGGAGATGCATAACGGCTAGAACTGTGATAATTGCCTCACTAAGGACATAGAAACAGAGACTCCTGAGAATGTCCGAAGAGGAAGTGGGGGCAGCTGCTCCCACGGCAGGAACCAGCCATGGAGATGATACAGGTTTTCTGTTCAGTGATGGAGGTAACCCAGTTGCACAGCTACAGTCACAGGTCCTAGAGCTGGGCAGAAAGCATGATGAGATAATGTCAAGTATTGCTAATCTAGGTAATGTTCAAACACGGTCTGTTGTTTACATCCCAAGAGAAAAACATGTTGTACCTTTCTGTGGTGAGGTTGGAAAAGATGTGTACACTGTAGATGAGTTCATAGAAGAAATGCAGCGAATAATGAGGGTGAGGGGCCTACAGAGAGGGGAACAGGTAGACTTTATCTTGTCACATCTAAAGGGTCCAGCACTGGAGGAGGTCAAATTACGGATGGGAGGGCAGCCTAAGCATCCTAGTGACCTATTTTCATATTTGACTGAAGCCTTCAGGGAGAAGCGCACCACACCACAGCTATTACATGCTTTCTATTCTCGCAGACAAGTGGATGGGGAAGACTTTCGTGAGTATTCACATGCCCTCTCTCAGCTGCTAAATCTAGCTCTCCAACAATCCCCTAATGCTGTAGCTGACGCACAACTGGCTTTGAGAGACCAGTTCATTGAGGGGGTTCGGGACTCAGCCCTGAGACGCGGATTGCGTAAACTAGTTAGAGAGAAACCCGACTCTAACCTATTTGATGTCAGAGATGAAGCAATAATGTGGTCACTTGAAGACAGGCCCCGTAACATTAATGTAGCACGAAACCGAAACTTGGTAGGAGACAGCAGAGATGAGACTTTAGAGAAACCAGACTCAACCAGTAAAATGCAAGCTGATCTGGCCGTAACTCTGCAGGAAGTTGTTAAAATGATTGCACAGCAGGGTAGGGCGATCACTGAGCTAACTGATGCAGTTCGGGGGCTCACTGAGCGGAATGTCAGCTCAGGGAGTGTTAATCAGGGAGGTAGGCCTAAGGTCCAGCCCAAGTACACAAGTGATGGTCAGCCTATATGTCTGCGTTGTGAGAGTGTGGGACACATGGCCAGGCAGTGTACTGCCCCACGGAAGACAGAAAGTCAGTCACCTGCTGCACCTAGCTTCACGGTGCAGGGAAACAGGAACCCTCCATTGCTGTGAGCCGAGCAATGCGAGGAAAGTCAGAAGGCTCAGAGAGCATTTTAACCAAAGAACGTTTTCTGGAAAAGGCTGTTGGCAAGTGTCCTGAATTAGATGTTCAGATAGGGGGTGTCCCCCTTAGGTGTATACTGGACACAGGAAGTAACGTAAGCACTCTGACTGAGGGTTTCTTCAGAAACCACCTCCATGGAGGAGACGAGGACATGCATTGTACTGCTAAATGGCTCAAACTGACTGCAGCCAATAAACTGCCGCTCCCCTACTTGGGCTATGTCGAGCTAGACATACAAGTTCTCGGGATAACTCTCCCTGAGTGTGGTTTCCTGATAATCAAAGATGGGGACAACGAGGAGCCAGACCCTTCGGTACCTGGCATAATTGGAATGAACATTGCTAAGAGATGCCGGCAGCTGATACACACAGAGTTTGATGTAGCTCTGGATGGGAAGTTGGATCCCATCTGGAGGGAAGCTTGCCGTAGGGTACAAGAGGCGGAGCTAGTTGGAAAGACATCCATGGCCCAGCTTGCTAGTAAGCACAGGGTGCGTGTACCTGCCATGTCTGTTGCCACACTCCGTGCAAGGGGGCGCAAGGGACAGTCCAGCGGCAACTCCACTATGCTGCTCGAGCAAGGAAACTCACCACTGCCTTGTGGGTTGATGGTTGTTCCAACTGCCGTCTCATCCAACCGATCTGTGTTTCCGGTTCAGGTTATTAACCTCTCACAGGAGGATATCTGGTTGTCACCAAAAACCAGGCTAGGCATTCTCAGCCAGTGCCATCATGTGGAAGATGACCCCTATGAGGTTAAGTTTCAGCGGATTTCTGCTGACCTGGAGGAAGTTAGCATTAGTCCAAGGGACAGTCAAAAATCAGCCAGTGACATACAGAGCTTTCTAGATCGGCTGCACTGTGGCGGCAGCCCAGAGCAGAAAGTAGAGCTCGGGTCGCTCTTGAAGAGATATGCAGATGTGTTTGCTGTGCATGATGAGGACCTGGGGTTCACTGATCGAGTGAAACATGAGATCCCGGTGGTTGAGGAGACGCCTGTCTCCCAGCCCTACCGCCGTATACCACCCAACCAGTACCAGGAAGTTAGGGAGCATATTTCAGAGCTACTTAGGAAAGGGGTAATCCAGGAGAGTTCAAGCTCCTATGCTTCACCTGTTGTTCTGGTACGCAAGTCGGATGGTAGCCTAAGACTTTGCGTAGACTACAGGAGGCTAAACGCGAAGACCAGGCGGGATGCGTTTCCGCTCCCACGCATCGACGAAAGTCTGGATGCACTCTGTGGCGCCAGATTCTTTTCAACGATTGACCTGGCTAGCGGATATCACCAAGTTGCAGTACATGAGAAAGATAGGCACAAAACTGCATTTACCACACCCTTTGGCCTGTATGAATATAAGAGAATGCCCTTTGGATTATGCAACGCGCCTGCTACATTTCAGAGGCTCATGCAGGCAACAATGAGTGACTTGGTGTTTCAGACTGTACTGATTTACCTGGATGACTTGTTGGTGTTCTCATCAACATTCCAGGACCACCTGGTGAGGTTAGAGAGGGTCCTGAAAAGGTTGAGGGAGACAGGGTTGAAGGTCAAAATGGTGAAGTGTCACTTCCTTCAACCTGAGGTCAGGTTCCTTGGTCACTCAGTCTCAGCCCAAGGCATAGGCCCGGACCCTGACAAGATAAGTGTTGTAAAACGGTGGCCCATCCCCAGTACTGTAGGAGAGCTCCGTGCCTTCCTAGGCCTTTGCAGTTACTACAGGAGGTTTATTGAAGGTTTCTCCAAGATCGCAGGGCCCCTTCATGATGCTGTGAATGCATGCATCAGAGAGACTAGCCAGATGAAGGCTAACAAGATGTTCAGGTCAGTCTGGACACAAATGTGTCAAGAAGCTTTCGAGCTGCTGAGGGACAGACTAACCAGTGCTCCCACACTAGGCTATGCAGACTTCACCTTACCTTTTATCCTTGAGACAGATGCAAGCAGCCTAGGATTAGGTGCTGTTCTGTACCAGGAACAAGCAGGTGGGAAGAAGGTGATAGCTTATGCGAGCCGGAGGCTCAGAGGGGCTGAGAAGAATGATCGAAATTACAGCAGCATGAAACTCGAGCTGCTAGCACTCAAGTGGGCAGTTACGGAGAAGTTCAGGAGCTACCTGTTGGGGTCCAAATTTACTGTCATCACAGACAATAACCCCCTGTGTCATCTCTCCACTGCCAATTTGGGGGCTATCCAGCAGCGATGGGTCGCTCAGCTAGCTGTGTTTGACTTTGATGTGAAATACCGGCCTGGACGGTGCAACACAGCAGCTGATGCCCTCTCCCGGCATCCGCCAGCTGATGAGCCCGAGCCAGATAGTGAAGATGCAGAATTTGATCACTGTGTAGCCATATGCAGCTCACTCAAGACAGGGACATCTTTGGATATGGGTTTGGTAGCAGCAGGGATTGAACAGGGTAACATCAGACAGTTGCAGGCATCTGAAGCAATTCCAGATAACATACCTGTGTTGCCTGGGTACTCTAAAGCAGAACTACAGTGTTTTCAAACATCTGACCCAGTGTTGGGGGTGCTGAGAAAGGTCTGGGGCCGCCAAAGAAAACCTACTTACCATGAGAGAGCAGGCTTATCCAAACCAGTACGCTCCTTGTTGAAACAGTGGCCCCGACTGAGAGAAAGAGATGGGCTTTTGTACAGAGTGATTGAGGATACTCACCTTGGAGAATGCTATCAGCTGTTGCTACCTGCATGCCTCAAAGAGCAAGTCCTCAAGAGTGTGCATGACCAGATGGGACATCAGGGCATTGAACGAACTTTAGGACTGTTGAGACAGAGGTGTTTCTGGAGTGGTATGCATGAGGATGTTGAACAGTGGGTTAAAGAGTGCCAGAGATGTGTCCTAACAAAGATGCCGCACCCAAGAATCCAGGCTCCATATACCCCTTTTTTAGCTACTCGACCACTTGAAGTGGTGGCTGTGGACTACACAGTGCTGGAGCGAGCCACAGATGGTCGTGAGAATGTGCTGGTGATCACAGACGTGTTCACAAAGTTCAGTCAGGCCATTGCCACAAGAGATCAGAAGGCAGATACGACAGCAAAGACCCTTCTCAGGGAATGGTTTTTGAAGTATGGAGTGCCCGAGCGCCTGCACTCTGATCAGGGCAGAAATTTCGAAAGTGCTGTGGTTGCAGAGCTATGCAAGTTGTATGGAGTAAAGAAAACCAGGACCACACCCCACCACCCACAGGGTAACCCCCAGTGTGAGAGGTTCAACAGAACTTTACATGACCTCCTGCGCACGCTTCCCCCTGAAAAGAAGCGGCGTTGGCCTGAGCATCTGTCAGAACTTGTGTACGCTTACAATGTCACACCACATTCAACCACAGGGTATTCACCTTACTACCTGCTGTTCGGGGTCCATCCACACCTCCCGGTTGATGCCCTGTTGGGCCAAGAGCAAATGAGGGATGATCAGCCTGACTGGTTAATTACCCACCAAGAGAGGCTGCGTGATGCGCACGCACGAGCAAGAGAGTGCGCCGAGAGAAAGGCTGCTGGAAGAGTGGTGCAGCAACAGGAGAAAGTGTACTGCCCACCTGTTGGGGTGGGGCAGGAGGTGTACCTCCGACATCGGCCTCCTGGGAGGAATAAGATCCAGGATGCATGGGCAATTCCAGTGTACAAGGTTGTCGAGGTCCATGGGACTACCTATACCGTGGAACCTTTGGAGGGAGGCCCGAAGAAGAGGGTCCATAGGTCCAACCTTCGGCCATGTGTGGGGCCCGTACCAGTGCAAACCAAGCGTCACTGTTTGGCTGCTCCCACTGTTGAAGGGATGTTAGTTTCGGAGTCGGAGTCTGACATGGAGCCAGACTTTGTGTTGATGGAGGAAGTCAGGTGTCCCCAAGCTGAGCAAGAGGCCATCGTGGGGCCTGACAACTTGAACCTGCTGGCAGACAGAGCAGGAGGCCATCAAGTAATAGAGTGTGAGGATGTGCCTGAGCAAAGGAGGAGCGAGACACCTAATAGTGATGTGGGGGCCAACTCCATGGACCATGCCCCACCATCAGGGCGTTTCAGCTGCCCTGAGGAGGAAGGGGGACCGCAGCTTGTACCCGCTCCGAGAGGAAGGAAGGAGAGGAAGGCCCAGGTGGAGCCACCCGTTCCCCCTCCACGTCGAAGTGAGAGAGAGACTGCAGGGAGACATAGAAATATGTTTCACCTACCCAGATCAGCATGTAATTCTGTGTCCGTTAGCCCAGATGTGTTCTCTCAGATACTAGCAGGGGTGGCCCTTTATACATCCAACCTTAGAGAGGGGATGGAGGAGTAGGAAGTCACCGAGGACGTTGACTTTTAGCAGGGGAGAATGTAGCCAGGTGAAATTGGAAGCGATTAAATAGAGGGTTAAACAGCCCCACCTGGTGGAGCATTGTTGTCATTCTCACTGAAGCTGGTTAGTCTCGCGAGAATGCGGAAATCCCGCGAGATTTCAGATCGAGGCTAGAGACCAGACGAATGTCCCGTACGCCATCAGATCGCCGCAAAGCTGCTTGAGAAACCGATTGTTTGCCGCACGGTGTGGAAAAGCCAGAGCAGTGGAGCAGCGTAAGTGACCAAAGACACAACATATACGTGTGATCCAGCGTGCATGGTGTGTGCGCTATTTTCAGAGACTGAGCTTATGTTTGCTCTTGCTGGTTTCAGAGGGGAGAAATCCAGTGATAGGCTGAAGTGGTGTGTTATAGCACAGGCTGACCACTGGAGTCAGAGTAAGTCACCGACTATTCCCTGGTGTTATGATGTGAAGTGTTATGTACTGTTTTGCTGTAAAACACTGTTTAGATTAACTTTATTGAGGGTATAGAGTTTAGTCGTGTTGTAATATTGTGAATGTGTTTGATTGTTTTATTCCTTTTCTTCTTGTCTTTGTTTTCTTTATCAGAAAAGTGAGGCCACTGCTGTTGTCTGTATAGGGAATCTGATTTGTACACAGTAGGAAAGCTTAGGCCTCCATTTTGTTTTCAATCTACAGCCGTTGATCAGTTCTGTGTCCATGAGCGGTGTTGAGACTGGAGGAGGCAGGGGCACAGTGTATTGTTAAAGTTGAGACATTTGTTAATTAACCTCAAAACAAAGAATTAACGCTGTTCTTATTCTTTATTATGAGTTCAGTCGGGGAATAAAGACCCACTTTAAATTTTATTTGGTGTCAGTCCTGTCCTTTGCTGACCGGGCCACACACCTTTAACCTAAATATCTAAAAAGCTATGATGCAGCCTAAAATGGACACTTGCTACTCATCCAACACTTCTCTGCCTTGACTGTTTGCTATTTTATCAGATTTAAGGTGCCATGGCTGCCAGATTTGGGGAAGTATGCAAATGTAAATAAATATTGATATTAATCAATCGCCATTGCTCATCACACTGCTGCTGTCTTCACCTACAGCAGAGTCAGCTCAAGCCTTGAAGGGGACCTAAGCAATATTTGATTTGGGGCCCCCTTCATACCACTTCATTGTCATTTTGCCCTGAACTTAACTGTTATTAATGCTGGAGGGCTAAAGTTGTTTTTTTTGTTTGTTTGTTTTTTAGGATATATTACAGTTTCAGCCTTTTCAATTCAATTTTTCAATTCAATGACATTTTATTTATACAGTGCCAACTCACAGCAAACAGACATCTCAAGGCACTTTATAGTGTAAGGTAAAGACCCCACAATAATTACCGAGAAAACCCATCGTTCATCCTAATCTTAAAAATAGAGAGGGTGTCTGTCTCCTGAATCCAAACTAGGAGCTGGTTCCACAGAAGAGGGGCCTGAAAGCTGAAGACTCTGCCTCCCATTCTACTCTTAAGTATCCTAGGAACCACAAGTAAGCCAGCAGTCTGAGAGCAAGGTGCTCTATTGGGGTGATACGGTATTATGAGCCAATGAAAAGAAGCCAATATGGGAGAAATCTGCTCTCTCTTTCTAGTCCCTGTCAGTACTCTAGCTGCACCATTTTGGATCAGCTGAAGGCTTTTCAGGGAGCTTTTAAGACAGCCTGATAATAATGAATTACAATAGTCCAGCCAAGAAGTAACAGATGCATGAATTAGCTTTTTAGCATCAGTCTGAGTCAGAAATATTAGAGTGTAGCCTACTCATTAAATTAGTGTTGTTACAAGTGTACAAATCTGGACAGTTAGAATAGTCTCTTCTTTCTTTTAGGAAATTGGCATTTGTAAAAAATTTAAACAAACCAAAAAAGTTTCATGAGAAATGTGGGAGAGCTTGGGGGGCCCCTGGTGGTCAGGGGGCCCTATGCAGCCGCATATGTCGCCTATGCCTCTGGCCGGCTCTGCCTACAGCTGCTGTTGCTGCAGCATTGCTGTTACAGAGGATGTGGAGGCTACAGCAGCGAACATGTGTGTGATCTTTACACATTTTGTAGCATCTACAGTGACACTCTTCAATTTCTTTGCACGTATCTTCTCCGCACCCCCTTTCTGCCGCTTCGGTTTCTCCATATTGCCTCTCCTTTAACACACGCGCTCAACACTGAAACTACTAGCGGGAGTAGTTTCAGTGTTCTGCACCACGCAGAGAAAGTGTGGGGCCGCTTTCATCCTATATCCTGATTGGTTCTGTCCACTGTCTATATTGAAGATGGGCCAATGGGCCGCCCCCTCTAAATTGAGGGCCGGTGTCTTAGAAAAAAAAAAGGGAAGAAAAAAAAAATCCAACGGCATCGGCCCTTGAGGACTGTCGGCCCACCGGGCAAATGCCCGGTACGCCCGATTGCCAGTCCACCCCTGGTGACAAGGAATTCCTACTAGATTTAGTTTTCTGTTTTTAAATTCTAAGCCACTGATGCTTCATGTTACGTGCTCCTCTATCTGGAAGGAAGATCCCATCACAGGGATGCTGTTAGGTCCCAGAAGAAGAAACTCAGGTAATCACTGAACCAGTCTGAAATCTTTTATTACCAGTTTACAGAGAATAAATGAATTTCAGAGAAAACAACAACCAAAACAAAACTACAGAGGAAAATAAATTTCCCCTTAACTGAAACTAAAATACATTTTACAAATCTACAAGTATGCCAGAAACACCAGAAAAATAGAGAAAAAGGCCGTGCCAAACAAAAATGAGAATTCTCCCTTACAAACTCTTTCTGGTAAATATGCCATATAGTGGGAAAGCAAATCATGAATCATAGTATGGATTAACTGAGGGCACTGATATATTATAATTATATTATATTACAACAGAAGATCTGTTTAAAACAAGCTTCAGATCATTTGTATAAACAGAGAACAGGAAGTCAGCCAGGCAAGTTCCTTGTGGCAGACCACAGTTAATCAGAGAAAGCTTCTCATCAAAGAAAGAGCTGGATCTGTAAAATTATAACATTTCAATTTGGCAACCAGCAGATCAGGACTGATGGTGTCAAGATGATGCATCTGTTCAGAATGTGACATATGGGAGCAAAGATGTACGGATTTATTATTATTGAATTAGTTTTATAATGCAGAATCTGGCCTTCAAAGAGAAAAGACTTGAAGTTGGACATCACACACACACATGCGCACACACACACGTGCACATGCACGCCCGTGCACACACATACACTATTATCCAACATCAATAGTGACATGCACTTATTAGTTCAGCTGCAAGAAACCCTTGCAGAAAACAGAAAAAAAGTGTGAAATTTTGATGCATGCACTGAATGGTAAAAAGTAGCGCTACCTGGTGGACTAATATAAAAATTTAAAATTTAAATCAGTAGTCCAAAATAATATCTTACCGTAAAAGAATGCATTAGTTGATGTGAAGATAAATGTGGGATCAAAAATTTAATTTTCAGTGGTTTTCAATGGGATATTTTTTGTCCCAAAGATCAAATGAGTAAGTTTTTGAAGTGCTAAGCTATTTTAGGCTAATTTAAACAAAATGAGTTGACAGCTCTAAAATTTGTTTAAAATGATTACCCTTTGGCAGATTTTAGTTATATTCAATCAGCACAGACAAAATGGCAGACAAAAAAAAAAAAAAGTTCATAATGTCCCAAATACCTCTTAAGGGTTAACTCACTGAATGACATCAGTTCACGTACAGTACATTTCTTTCATTTACAGTGACAGTAACAAGATTATGATCACTACAGCCTGTGATGGTTGAGGTTGGAGTGTCACACAGCTCTGGAATATTCGTATAGATGTGGTCGATACATGTTTGGAGCCTGGTTTCAGTGTTAACTATCTGCTTCAAACCACACTCAGTGGAGAAACGCTCAATTTTCTTTTTCTGAGAATTTGAGAACCAATCAATGTTAAAGTCACCCAGTAAGAAAATGTCTTTTTTTGTTTGGCCTTCCTCTGACACCTTCTTTACTGATGTGCATATTTCTTCAAAATACTCTTTTTCAGATTCTGGTGAGCAGTAACAACATCCTACCCAAACTGGTTTGGCATGTGGCAGATAAATCTCAACCCAGAGCATTTCATCATCCGAGAAAGACAGGTCTTTAACTGGAATGTGATCTTTAACATAAAGAGCTACACCACCCCTACCCCCACGCATCCTTCCATCTTTTCCGTGAGACCTCTGACCATTATTTCTATCTTTCCTGAACAACTTGTAATTCTTTATTTTTAGATCAGAGTTTTTAACATTGTCATCTAAATGAGTTTCAGTGAGGGCTAACACATGTATTTTATCACGTGTTAATATGTGATGAATGTCAGGAATCTTGTTTCTGAGACTGCATATGTTCAGATTAGCTATACGTAAGTTTTCATATGTGGGATCAAAAGTGGCCATAGTTTGAAACAGAGGACGTCGTGTTCCTCTGAGGTCCTGGTTTGTCCTGTTGGAAAATTTTCTCTCTGCCTCTCTCAGCACTGAAGATTGAAGATGTTTCTTGTTCCTCAGCTGTTGTCGGGCTTGCTGTTCACTCCTGGTCCACGCTCAGTCTGCAGCACAAACACACCACAGTTATTACACCAATGCACTGATACAGTGTTAGATGAAGGCTCAAGAATAAATTCTCATCTAACATCCAAAGAGGTCAGGTGATCAAATTTACACGCGCACACACACACACACACACACACACACACACACACACACACACACACACACACACACACACAGTTGTGAATGATCTAAAGGAGGACTTGCACTACTGTTTGTGGTGGTTTTGGTGCTGGTGGAGAGCACCGTCTAACATGGAAGTCCAAAGTCTGCTACAGGTGTTCCTTTGATTTATCACCCATCTTTAAGCTTGATTTAAATCAAACTGGTGGATCATTTGATAATCTGATTGAGTGTGAACTCACCTGAAGTTTGTGTCGATGTTATCAGACTCTGATTTGACTCTCATTTACTAGCTCAGGAGCTTCTATTTCAGTTTACCTGCATGGTGGGAATATTGTGGTTATTGGGAGATACAGGAGGTGCACATGTTAATAAACATTAAAAGTCATATATGATGAAAACATGCACTCTGCTTTAAGGACCTGTTGGGTTACAATGTTTTCACAGAGAGGAGTCACTGAGAGGCAATGAAGCCACAATACCAGCTAAGAGTGCGGTTTAAATTAAATATGGGATTACAGACTGATATTAATGGTCCTGATAGTTTTATGGTTCACATAGATATGATCTCAACAAGATCTGAGCTCAGATGGAAGAAGGATAAACTTATGGTCTCTTTTGATGCTTCTAAAAACCTGCGATTAGCCGTTTACAGAACAATGAATGGAGCAATAAAATTGTATTTCTTTAATTTAATGTGCTGCAACCCTTGAACAACTCTATTGAAGTGCATAAACAGAAACAATGGCTGCTTTCCTCTAAATGGAATGCAGCCATTGTCTTACTTGTTTTTAGCTTTGCTCCCTCTGGTAAGCCAGAAACCACACATCATGTAATTCACTCAGATGATGCACTGGTGTACAAACACCTCCCAAAGAGGTGATGTTTGAGATTTATAAGACATGAGAAGCTTTGAGAACACAATGTTCCAGCGTGACACAGTGTTTGTCAGTGCTCAGGATCATGGCACAAAGTTAAATTCAAAATTTATGCAAATACCTTTTTTCTTTTTTACATCAAGCTGTAAACAAAACTACATCTGATTAGAGGGATTTAAAGGGCTCAGCAGTCACGAAAAGCTGTGTGTGTGTAGGGTATCAAGCCTTACATAAGGTATAATTACGCAGTAGTAATAATTTTGCCTTTGATATTTGGCTCATAATAATGCTGAATACATTAGGTTTGTCTGTGTTGTATCTGTCTTGACTCTTGAGTGATGCTGTCAATGCTGTTTTCATGGCAGAATATAATGCAGACAGATGTACTGACATACAAACAAAAGAATAATAAAGCTGGTTTTGTAATTCTACCTGGTACAGGTGTCTCTAGAAAACACCCACCAATCAGCTGACATCCATGGATGTTTTTAGAAATAAATCTGGTTGGTCAGCCATGGCCTATATAAAGATGTTCCTTTATGTTTAAAGTATTCATCAATGCAACAGGTGTGTAGTGTTTCACAGGTGTGTCCTGAACCACAAAACACACCTGTCAGTCACATGTTCCAATACTTTTGCTCACATGCAAAATGGATGGGTTGAGATAAAAAGTGATATCTTTTGAACCGTTTATCAGATCTGGATGTAAATACCTGGGAATAAGCTGAGTTTAATGGGACATTTAACTGTCCTTTAGTTTAGTTGTGAAATTATTCTAATCAGACAGCCATACAACACATAAATAAACCAGTTTTACCAGATGACATTTCTGTATATCTGCATATGTAAATGATGTTTCTGTCTCAGTGTGTTATTGTTCAACATCATGAAAAGCTATGTAAAAAACTACAACTGATTAGAAGGATTTAAAATGGGCAGCAGTCACAAAAATCAGGTATAATTATGTAGCAGGAATAATTTTATCTTTGATATTCTACTCATAATAATACTCCAACAACAACAACATGATACTGAATTCAGGACTTTTACTTTCACAAATATTCACACATTCAGTTATCATTTCGTTGTGTGCCTTGTGCGCACAATGACAATGAGTTGAATCTAACATCTAACATTATGATCCTACTTCCTCCAGGAATAAGACTTCTTTAGCATCAAAAATCAGACTACTTCACTATGTACTTCTATGATGAAATAAAACATATAATTTTCCACTCACCAGGTAAATAAATTTCTCCATCAAATGACACGAAGGAAACTGGACGTCCTCGCCGGGGTGTGTCTGTGTTATACCTGACTCAACTTCTGACTGATGATGTCAGAGCTGTTACCATGGCAGAATGCAAAGGAGACATATGTACTGAACAGGTTTTGTAGTTCTACCTGGTACAGGTGTCGCTAAAAAACACCCACCAAGCAGCCGGCAGCCATGGATGTTTTCAGGGATGAATCTGGTCGGTCAGCCATGGCCTTTTTAAAGATGTTCCTTTATATTTCAGGATGTCATAGACATTTGAATTCAACCTAATTCCAACCACAAAATCATTTTCCCCACTGAGCACTTTGCTACTTTTGTTAAAAAAAAAAAAAAAAAGCCACCGAGAATCAAAAAGTGAAAGTATAACATTTTTTTCAACAAAACAAGTCTTTTTGTTTAATCTGATATTTAATTGTCCTTTCATTTGGTTGTGATTGTCGCCAGATAGCCACACAACAGAATCATAATCTAGTTTTACCCACTGTCATTTCTGTATATCTCTATGATGTTGCTGTCTGTTTGCTGCAGGCAAATAAGATGAGTTTATTTACAGCTTATTTGCTTGCAGCAAACACACAGACAGGGACAGTATTTCACTCTGAGCCGGCCAGAGGCACAGGCGACAAACTTTTTTGGTTTGTTTTAATTAAAGTTGGAATTTGGCAAGTGCTGCTAAACACACATGGGCACTTCTTGGACAGTTTTTTTTAAAGCATTTTCTAAATAGTAAAAAGTAAATAATCTAAAAAGTAAATATGAAATGCAGTTTTGAAATGATGATTTCATTTATGAAGGGGATAACACTACCCATACCTGCCTGGCACTATGTGAAAAAAGTAATTATCCCCTAAACCTAATAACTGGTTGGTTCTATAAGTTAATAAAAGTTTCGGTATCATAGAAAAAACAAGAATAATGTTTCTCCTAACAATCTATATGTTTCTGTTATGTTACTGATGCTCATCAGATAATGACAAAGACTTAAGCTGCACTTAAATGCATTTGACCCTCTTACTATCTGTACTCAATGGGATTTTTCAGGAATGATGATGCCATTTTCCAGAGGTCTGATTGGTCAGTAGAAGGTGGTTTTGTACCTATTGATCTCTTATCTGGATCCAAGTCTGCAGTATAAATTACTATCAGAGGAGCTCAGGGCAGGTTGGGTTTAAGTACACACAGTCCAGGTAAAGTCAGTGTGTACGCTTTAGTTACGAGTCTATGTTTAGTCCTTTATTTCCTTCGGTTGTGCCCACCAAAATAAAAACAGCAGCTGAAAAGAAGAATTTCTCCAAACATCTGTTTATAAAGTGAAATCAGAACCGGCCCAAGCCTTGAAGGGCCCCTAAGCAAGATTTTATTTGGGGCCCCCTTCATACCATTTCATTGTCCCCTGAACTTAATCACTAATAATGCTGGAGGGTTAAAGTTGATTATTACTTTTTTTAGGATTCAATTCAATTCAACACACACAACTGCAGTGTACACTATAAACATGGATAAGTTGTATCTACTTAAAACAAACCAAGGTAACTTGTTACATCCTCTTCTAGCTGTGAGGCAGCACTGCTAACCACCACACCACCATGCTGCCACTCGTCAATCCAGTCTGTTAAAATCGGTATAAACTAGATTTTTAGTGGGTACAAAACCTGATGATATCAAGTTCTTTGAATTGAAACACATAATTACAATAAAATAGACCATCAAAAAGTACAGTCTACTCAGAATTAATAATTAATGTTGAGAAATGACAGATGTTTAAGTAATATAAACTCAGTTAATTTCAGTAGGAGCTGTTGATTGGACTTAAAAACACAATTACAATAAAAAAGGACATGAAACAGCTCAGCTTACTCAGCATTAACAAGTAATGTTCATATACTAGGCAATTTTAAGTAATATGAAGTCAATATTTTTAAGTCGAATCAAAATCTGGGTTTACAGTGTATTTTCATACAATATTTGAACTACACAACATTAACATACCTCAGTCTGTTTTGCAGTCCTTACCTTTAAATCTAACCTCTCTTCTTCCTCTATTGTCCTCTTTCTTACATCTCTGAGTGAACGTCTCTCTCATTCTTTTCTCTCCCTGGACCTTTAGCTAGCAGAAACACTGTTTGACAAACTGCAGATGCTCTTTGTGTGTTTGCTGATATTTGTTGAGCATTCAGAAACATTGCATTTGAAATTACCTGCCACATGTTACTCACTTTATGCTAGCTCCTCTTCAGTAGCACTAGCTAAGATGCTGGAAGTACCACAACTTACGGACTCATTCCGGCCCACTGTAACCCCTGATTATAGCGCTATAAATGAAACATAAATTATATGGTTTTGCCTCTTTATCCTCTCTGTATGTAATAAGCTCCGGTGATGGAGCATACACCAGTAGGATTGTCTCTTATGTGTTATTGTTCCACCATTAAGGCTTAGATCAGTTTGATGCTTGATGGCACACTGACCAGAAATGAAAACTTCTCTCAGAGCAGTAGTATGTATTTGTACTTTGTTACTTCCTACCTCTGAATTTTTTCCACTGAGATAGAAAAACTGCTGCGATTTTTAGCAGTTTAGCATTTATTTCATCTGAAATATGTCCTCTACAGAAAATCTGTTGCAAAAATATTATAAAGTAATATTTTTTCCATTTTAAATGATCCAGTCTTTTCAAACTACTTCAGCCTGAATATAGATACAAATTGTTGCATATAATTTGTTGATTTTAACCCTTTATAGCCCATATTTTTACGCAGTGCCACTGTGTTTTTATGGAAAAAAAACAAAAAAACAAAAATAATTTCCATAAAATACATTTTGGGGAGCATTTGATTATTAATTTTATTAGACACTGAGATGAGTTACTGATTGGCATCAACATTCCTTTCCATGCATTTTTTGTTTTTCTACAGTATCAGATTTTGTACAAAACTTCCACTCGTGATCTTTCGGACAAAATATGTCCTCTACCCAAAAACCGTTGCAAAAATATTATAAAGTAATATTTTTCCACTTTAAATGATCTGGTCTGTTAGAACTACTTCAGCATGAAATAAATATATCAAATATTACATATATTTTGGGGTATTTTAAGCCCTGAAAGGCCAGTATTCCTACATGCCACCACTATTTTTATCAAAAATCCAAACAACTAAAATAATTTACATACAATACATTTTAAGGAGGAGAGGAACATGTTGGTGCAAAGGTTAGCACTGTTGTCACACACCAAGAAGGTAAGAAGGTCCTGGGTTCAAATCCACCTTCTGGCTGAGGCCTTACATGTCTGTGTGGGTTCTCTTAGGGGACTCCAGCTTCCTACCACAGTCCAAAGACATGCAATTTGTAGGGTTAAGTCAATTGGTGATTCTGAATTGCCCATCAGTGTGAATGGTTGTCTGTCTCTCTGTCTTGGCCCTGTGACAGGCAGGTGACCTGTCCAGGGTGTACCCTGCCTCCCGCCCTATGGCAGCTGGGGTAGGTTCCTAATGCAAAATTAGATAATTGGAAGCAAATGAAAGGAATATTTGATTTTTATTAGGCCATGAGATGGGTAAATGATTGGCAGCAATATTTATTTTCATTGTTTTTCTGCAGTGCCAGATTAAAAAAAAAAAAATCATACTTGAATTTCTGAGGACAAAAAAATGTCACCGCCTCAGAGCCTGCTGTAAAAACATAAAGCAAAAGAGAAATAGAGTGAGAGACAGAGTGGGTGAGAGAGACGGAGCGGGTGGGAGAGAGACAGACAGGGTGGGAGATTGTATGTGTCTGTCTGAGTGTGAGAGTCCAGCTCAGGTAGAGTGGAGACTGCAAATGGACAGACTGTGGTGGTCTTTGCATGTAGAATCCCCATATTTGCATGTAAAAGCCATGCTGCTTCCTACTTCTGCATTTACTGATGAGTGAGGGGCATGCAGCAGCACCTTGTAGATTTGAGTTGATTCATTTTTTTGTCCTGTAAACACCGGCCAAAATGAGCAGCCCCATGTAAGCCTGCAGTTCCTCTGTGTCTACAGCTCGCCAGTCAGCAAGTAACCGTCTCCCATGCAGATCTATCATGGCTACAGTTTGCTGCAGGATTTCAGTGCAAACCTGGACATCAGGTTACTGATTTGGGCCTCAGTCTTCAAACTTCAAGTTTATAGGTCCCAGGATCAAGCCTCTGGCTGCTGAGACATAACAGAGTCACAGTAGGAGGTTGTGGGAGACCAAATTATTTTTCATTTTTTTGAGGTACATTCTGGCACGGCTTCATCCATTTCCCCTCCACGTCCATCTTTAGATGAGTCAGAGTTGGACTCAAGTTGGTCCGTTTTGACCTCTGGGGGTCTCCATGTCAACCTCAGAGTCCTCAAAGGAGAATGAGGAGCCATCAGAGTGCATGATCATTTCCAGAGCCCACCATGTGCTGTAAAATCTTGTCCTTTCCAAAAGGGCTAGTCTTGCAATACTGTTCATGCTTATAGCCATGGCTGCAGTGCAGGTGCATAATCTACCTGAGCTAGAACCAAAACAAAGTCCAGTTTTGTTTTGGTTCTTGCTGCTGAGACCTCCTTGAAGCACTGAAAGGTCCCTCATTGTTTATTATTATTGAATTAGTTTTATAATGCAGAATCTGGCCTTCAAAGAGAAAAGACTTGAAGTTGGACATCACACACACATACACTATTATCCAACATCAATAGTGACATGCACTTATTAGTTCAGCTGCAAGAAACCCTTGCAGAAAACAGAAAAAAAGTGTGAAATTTTGATACATGTACTGAATGGTAAAAAGTAGCGCTACCCGGTGGACTAATCTAAAAATCAAAAATTTAAAGTCAGTAGTCCAAAATAAAATCTTAACGTAAAAGAATGCATTAGTTGATGTGAAGATGAATGTGGGATCAAAAATGTAATTTTCAGTGGTTTTCAATGGGACATTTTTTGTCCCAAAGATCAAATGAGTAAGTTTTTGAAGTGCTAAGCTATTTTAGGCTAATTTAAAAAACTGAGTTGACAGTTCTAAAATTTGTTAAAAATGATTACCCTTTGGCAGATTTTAGTTATATCCAATCAGCACAGACAAAATGGCAGACAAAAAAATAAAAAAAAATAAAAAGTGCAAAATGTCCCAAATACCTCTTAAGGGTTAACTCACTGTATGACATCAGTTCAGTTACATTTCTTTCGTTTACAGTGACAGTAACAAGATTATGATCACTACAGCCTGTGATGGTTGAGGTTGGAGTGTCACACAGCTCTGGAATATTCGTGTAGATGTGGTCGATACATTTTTGGAGCCTGGTTTCAGTGTTAACTATCTGCTTCAAACCACACTCAGTGGAGAAACGCTCAATTTTCTTTTTCTGAGAATTTGAGAGCCAATCAATGTTAAAGTCACCCAGCAGGACAATGTCTTTTTTTGTTTGGCCTTCCTCTGACACCTTCTTTATTGATGTGCATATTTCTTCAAAATACTCTTTTTTGGATGTTGGTGGGCAGTAACAACATCCTACTAAAACCTGTTTACCTTGTTGCAGGTAAATCTCAACCCAGATAATTTCTTCATCAGACAGATTTGAGAAAGACAGTTTTTTAACTGGAATGTGATCTTGAATATAGAGAGCTACACCACCCCTACCCCCACGCTTCCTTCCATCTTTCCCGCATGACCTCTGACCTTTATTTCTATCCTTCCTGAACAACTTGTAATTCTTTATTTTTAGATCAGAGTTTTTAACATTGTCATCTAAATGAGTTTCAGTGAGGGCTAAAACATGTATTTTATAACGTGTTAATATGTGATGAATGTCAGGAATCTTGTTTCTGAGACTGCGTATGTTCAGATTAGCTATATGTAAGTTTTCATGTGTGGGATCTAAACTGGCCATAGTTTGAAACAGAGGACGTCGTGTTCCTCTGAGGTCCTGGTTTGTCCTGCTGGAAAATTTTCTCTCTGCCTCTCTCAGCACTGAAGATTGAAGATGTTTCTTGTTCCTCAGCTGTTGTTGGGCTTGTTGTTCACTCCTGGTCCACGCTCAGTCTGCAGCACAAACACACCACAGTTATTACACCAATGCACCGATACATTGTTAAATGAAAGCTCGAAAACTGATCCTTACCTGATATCCAAAGAGGTCAACTTCACCTCAAATCAACAGTTACATGTTTGAAACTTTGATATAGCCAATCATCCTTTTCTTCCACTTATCTGGGGCCAGGTCGAGGGGGCAGCAGCCTAAGCAGAGAAGCCCCAGCCACCTTCTCCAGCTCACTCGGGGGCACATACGAGGTGTTCCGAGGCCAGCTGAGAGATATAATCTCTCCAGCATGTTTTGGGTTTGCTCCGTGTTCTCCACACGGTAGGACATGCCCAGAACACCTCACCCAAGATGTGCCCAGGAGGCATCCTAGTCAAATGTCTGAACCACCTCAACTGGCTCCTTTTGATGTGGAGGAGCAGTCGATCTACAAAATGAGCTGTCTGGCAGTTTGAATGAAGAAAGTGACCCACACAGATATAAATGCCTGAAGAGGTGTTGGCCACCTGCATAGGCTACATTGTAGGCTCTACATAGATTCAACACAGAAGTCCAAATTAAGAAACAGTTGCTGTTTTAAAGGTTTGTATTTTAACCCAAAGTATTTTTCTATTAGGAAACGATTCATACAGCATGTAAAAAATGTAAAAGTAGGTCAGAAAAAAGACTCTTGTGTGACAGCTGACAGTTGAATGGATTAAACCTTCTAATGTGGTCTTGCACTGCTATTTGAGGCTAGAAATTACTTTTGTTCCCCACTGAATGAGGTGATAAACACCTCCTAGAAGGCAACCTCCAAACCTGGTGGTTTTTGCTGCTTGTGGAGAGCACCGTCTAACATGGCAGTCCAAAGTCTGCTACAGGTGTTCCTTTGATTTGCCACCCAGCTTTAAGTTTGTGAATCATTTGATAATCTGACTGAGTGTGAACTCACCTGAAGCTTGCGTCAGTGCTGTCAGACTTTGATTTGACTCTCATTTTCCTGCTCAGGAGCTTCTACAGTTTCGGTTTACCTGCAGGGTGGGAATATTGTGGTTATTTTGAGATACAGGAGGTGTACATGTTAATAAACATTAAAAGTCCTACACTGTAAACCCAGATTTTGATTCGACTTAAAAATATTGACTTCATATGACTTAAAATTGCCTAGTATGTGAACATTACTTGTTAATGCTGAGTAAGCTGAGCTGTTTCATGTCCTTTTTTTAATTGTAATTGTGTTTTTACGTCCGATCAACAGCTCCTACTGAAATTAACTGAGTTTATATTACTTAAACAGCTGTCATTTTGCAACATTAATTATTAATTCTGAGTAGACTGTAAGTTTTGATTGTCTATCTTATTGTAATTATGTGTTTAGTAATTAGCATTATTGTACTCATAATAATGCTAAATACAATAACATGATACTGAATTCAGGACTTTTAAATATTCTCACATTCAGTTGTAATGATCCGATTTCCTCCAGGAATAAGACTTCTTTAGCATCATAAATCAGACTACTTCAATGTCAAGGACTTCTGTGATGAAATAAATCATAATTTTCTACTCACCAGGTAAACGTGTTTCTCCTTATAATAGCATGAAGGAAACTGGACGTCCTCGCTGGGGTGTGTCTGTGTTGTACCTGACTCAACTTCTGACTGATGATGTCAGAGCTGTTACCATGGCAGAATGCAAAGGAGACATACATACTGACTGGTTTTGTATTTCTACCTGGTAAAGGTGTCGCTAAAAAACACCCACCAAGCAGCCGGCAACTACGGATGTTTTCAGGGTTGAATCTGGTCGGTCAGCCATGGCCTATTTAAAGATGTCACTTTATGTTTCAGGATGTCATAGACATTTGAATTCAACCTAATTCCAACCACAAAATCATTTTCCCCACTGAGCACTTTGCTCCTCATTAGATCTCTAACAGACAACTACTGTTTACAATATTCAGCCGTCAAAGCTAGAATCAAAAAGTGAAAGTAGCTTTTTTTTTTCAACCAACAAACATGTCTTTTTGTTTAATCTGACATTTAATTGTCCTTTCATTTAGTTGGGATTGTGATCAGACAGCCACACAACAGAATCATAATCTAGTTTTACCAGATGTTGTTTCTGTATTTCACAATGATGTTTCTGTCTCTGTGTGTGCTGCAGGCAAATAAGCTCAGCTTATTTGCCTGCAGCACAACTTTTTTTTTTTTTCCTTTTTAGCTTATTTGTTTGAGCCTCTCAGAGGTCTGGGTTTGAATCTGCCACTCACTGGAGGAGTTTGCAGAGATTGTGAGGAGGAAGTGGTGTCCTTTCCATTTTTAGCCACATTTAGACAGAAAGAGACATTATTTCACTTTATAACCAGATGTTTGGAAAATTCTTCTTTTCAGCAGCTTTTCATCTGGGTGGGCACTGCTCGATGCTCCGTCACAGCTGAAGCAAATAAAGGACTAAACATAGACTCATAACTAGAGCGTACACACTGATGTTACCTTAACTGTGTGTACTTGATTCCAACCTGTCCTGAGCTCCTCTGAAGCACATTTATAGTTAATAAGAAAGTTTACGGTCACCTTATGGGGGTACAACGCCATTTTATACTGCAGACTTGGATCCAGATAAGAGACCAACAGGTACAAAACCACCATCTACTGACCAATCAGACCTCTGGAAAATAGCATCATCATTCCTGGAAGATCCCACAGAGTGCAGATAGTAAGAGGGTCAAATGCTTTTAAGTGCATCTGAAGTCTTTGTCATTATCTGATGATAAGCATCAGTAACAAATATAGATTCTTAGGAGAAACTTTATTCTTGGTTTTTCTATGATACTGAAACTTTTAATTTAACTTTTAATAACTTTTAATACATTTTTTCAGCTTTCCTTTCCTTGACTTTTTGTCTTTTAAAAAAAAAAACACTTTCACACAGCTATTTTTAACACTAGCCGATCCTATAAAGTTTATTCTGTTTGTTTATTCTGGATGCTACATTTTCAGTCTTCCATTAAAAATGGTGCAAACTAGCTATCCAAAACAGCTATTCAAACTAGCTGGCCCTGTGTGAAAAAGTACCCGATGTTAAAGACTCACTGCCAGTTATTGCAAATGCTTGATTGCAGTTCTTGCTGCCAATGGTGACCCAACCAGTTATTAGGTTTAGGGGGCAACTACTTTTTCACATAGGGCCACGCAGGTTTGGGTGGCTTTTTCCCCTTCAGAAATGAAATCATTTACTTTTTAGATTATTTACTTTTTTAATATTTAGAAAATTCATTAAAAAAAAAAATTGTGTAAGAAGTGCCCACGTGTGTTTAGCAGCACTTGCCAAATTCCATCTTTATACTGGCTAGAGGTGGAAAGCAGCCATCCAGGTGACTAACACCTCACTCACACAGGCCTAGAGACCAGTATGGGACCACCTGGCAACCCAAAATTCTTGTGACCTACAGCAACCCTTGAATGGCTGAAATTAAACATTTCATCAGCAATGTAGTTGGCATCAGGGACTGCACATTTTTCCTTAGCAACTGGCCGATCAGTATCTAGGTCTGTGTGACTGAGGCTTAAATGCACAAAGAGTAAAAAAAACCTCAGAACCAGCACAGGTCAGCTAATAACAGCCTGAACATAAAGAACATTTACTGGAGTTCACAACAGAAATTATTATGTTATTTCTGATGGACTCATTTCTCCAGGTTTCCATCCTGCCAAATCCCACTTTAAACACAGTGTATATTATAAAGTTGTAATATTTATATATAGATGTTAGATTCAACTCATTGTGCGCACAAGGCACACAACGAAATGATCGTTCCAGGTCACTCATCCAGAGACAAGCATCTGCAGTCATGCAGCCAGAGACCAGCGCTACCCTTAGATAATGTGGTTTAAGTGTCTTGCCCAAGGACACAACGCAGCGCACAGACAGGTGCTCGAACCAGCAACCCTCCAGCTGCAAGGCGAACGCCTACCCACTGCACCACTGCCACTAAGGCAGCTGTTATAAAGTGATACAAAACACAGTTACATCTTTCTGTTTTTTTATAAAGTAATTAAACAATGTGACATTTTTTGCTTGCTATATATATCTTTCTTATAATAGCATAATAAGAGTCTCATTCAGGTTTATTCATTTGTGTAAAATAATAAACATAGTCAATACATTATTATTTAGACCAAAAGAATTCACAATTACAGTGACAACATTTTTGAGAAAAAAGCTATCATATCATATGTATTGTGTGTGTGTGTGTGTGTGTGTGTGTGTGTGTGTGTGTGTGTGTGTGTGTGTGTGTGTGTGTGTGTGTGTGTGTGTGTGCATAGAATACATCTTGCAAAACAAGTTTTGGTTTTGGTTAAAGTTATTTGTGTTATTCTGGTTTCCCTTCCCGTTGTTTCCTTGTGTTCGGTGGTTAGGTTCCCTCTGTGTGCCCGTCTCCCTACGTGTCAAGTCTGCATGTACCATGTTTAGGTCCTTTAGTGTTCCTCCCTTGTGTTACGGAGTCTCTTGTGTCCGTTATGTTATTCCTTTGTCATGGTCCTGGGCCGATGGCCCAGTGTTTTTTTTTATCATTTGTATTTGTCCTCAGTTTGTTATTTCTAGTTCCTTGTGTTTCCATGTGTCAGGTCTGTGTCCTTATTTCCCTGTTTGATTTCCTGTTTTATTTTGATAGTCATTTGGTCTTGGTCTGTCATGTTCAGTTTTGCTTCCTTTAGTCGTGTTTGTATGATTACTGTTTCCTGTGTCTCCCAGCTGTTCCTATTCCCCTCGTTATCCTCTGTATTTTAGTTCCGTGTTTTCACTGCCTGTTGTCGCGTTGTTGATGTTTCTACGTTGTTCGCTCCCCTGCTGTGTCCCTTCCATGTTCCTGTGTTTCCCTTTTTGTCCTGGTTTGCTGTTCTGGTTTTGTTCCTGGTTCCATCCTGCAACTACGCCAAATAAAGACTGTTTTTTTTCCACCTACCTCGTCTGCCTTGGGGTCCCCTGATCCGTGACAGAACGATCAGAACGAACGGGGTCCAGAACGGGGTCCAGAACCACAATGGACCCCGCAGACATGGAAAAGTACCGCGGCACTCGCCTGGCTCGGGGGGGACCGGCATCCTTTAGAGGTTCCCGGCGACGCCGCTCACCACCCCCGCCTAAGCCGCAGGTCTGCCGTGTGGGCGGATTGTTTCTGGCGCCGGCCACTCCCTCGCCTGCCTCTCCGTTCGCTCGCCCCTCTTCCCTCTTACAGATGGAGCAGCAAGGGAGGAGGAGGAGTTCCCGGCAGCTGCGGGAGGAGTTTTTTCCGGTGCCGTGCGGTATGACGCTGCGGATTTCCCCGCCGTCTGCACAGCCGTTTCTTCAGCCCGCTTCCGTGGGGAGGGAGCGTGGCTCTCAGCAGCAGAAACGGCAACCCCAGTTCCCCAACTGTCACCGGGCGTGACCGGGCTGTATGGCTGTGTATGGCGGTAAGGACCTAGTAGCAGGACGCAGGAGACGGCAGGTAAGGGTGACGAGGGACGGATCTTTATTGAGATACAAGTGTAGTGGCAACAGAAACCAAAAGATGAGGCAAACAGAAGAGAAAACCTAAACTGGGAATAAACTAGAAATAGCTTGGAAACAGAGAGCCAGAGAGCAGACACAGCCGCAAAACAACAACAATCCGACAATGGGAAGACTGAGACTATAAATACACAAGGTAATTAGGGAATGGGCGACAGGTGAGGGCACAGCTGAAACTAATTACACAAATGAGAAGGGGAAGTAAAACTAAACACAAAGCACAAGGGACAAGAACTGACAAAATAAAACAGGAAACAACAAGGTGAAGACCGAAATGCAGACTTGACACTACACAGGAAGTAACACCACAATACACAAAAAACCAGAGACATGAAAAGGAACAAAACAAACACAGGGGTACCACAAAGGGAACACTATTAATAACAAGGACCACAACACAACTAGGACACTAAATAAATAAACTAAGAAACACCATAACACCAAATCATGAGAAGAAAAACACAAAATGCTGGGCATAAGGCCCAGGATCATGACACCAACACAGTGAGTCAGCCTGGTTTTGCTTCTAAAGGAACTCCTGGACCACACCCTATGGTTAGCGAGGCTCGTCTAGCCTCCCCTGGAACTGTTACTTTTTCTGAAGCTAAGGACTCTGCTGCTTCCACCCTCTCAGAGGAAAGCAGGAAAATTCTGATCCGAAGAGTGGACAGATTGTACTTGGACTTGTTATCAGACCCGTGTAAGGAGGCACAGGAAGCCATTATCACCAGGCTTCAGGAACTGATTGCCGGTTTCCCTTGGCTGTTGGACTCCTTGCACGGGTTAGTGAAAGACTTTGTAATCACCACCCTTCACCTACAGCCAGCACCACAGACCATTGCTGCAGCCTCTCAGCCACTCCTGTCAGTTCCCTTAGCTTCTTCCCAGTCTTCTCAGTCAGCTGTAGCTTCTTCCCAGTCTTCTCAGTCAGCTGTAGCTTCTTCCCAGTCTTCTCAGTCAGCTGTAGCGCCAGCTCATTCCCAGTGTTTCCAGTCAGCTGTAGCGCCAGGTCATCCCCAGTGTTTCCAGTCAGCTGTAGCGCCAGGTCATCCCCAGTGTTTCCAGTCAGCTGTAGCGCCAGGTCATCCCCAGTGTTTCCAGTCAGCTGTAGTGCCAGCTCATTCCCTGTCTCTTCAGTCAGCTGTAGCGCCAGCTCCTGTGAAACTCCCTGCACTCCTTCCTGTTTCGCGGGTGGGGACAACCACGGACGGGCTGGCCTCTGCACCCGTTCCTGTTCCGCGGGTGGGGGCAGCCACGGACGGGCTGGCCTCTACACCCGTTCCTGTTCCGCGGGTGGGGGCAGCCACGGACGGGCTGGCATCTGCACCCGTTCCTGTTTCACGGGTGGGGGCAGCCAGGTCAAAGCCTTCACACGAGTCTTTCATGCCGTCTGCAGCTGCAGTGGACCCTAAGCCACTGTCTTCAGTGTCTACTGCAGCAGCAGGTCTCAAGCCTCAGTTACGCGCCACCATGTCTCCATCACAGGTAGCTGTAGTTCCAGTCCATGCAGCTCTCCCTAGCTCGCAGTCTGCTTGCACGCAGCCAGCTCTCCCTAGCTCGCAGTCTGCTTCCACGCAGCCAGTTGTTCCCCGGTCCGTTTTCACGCCATCTTCGTCAGACTCACTCAATCTGTCCCCTGAGCAGCCCCTGTTGCCCAGGAAGACAGCCGCTCAGCCTGCACCACGGCCCTCTACTGCGCCTTGGCCCTCAGCAGTGCCTTGGCCTGCTCTTCATCTGCCTTCACCTCCTTCTTCAGACTCACCCGATCCATCTGCAAAGCAGCCCCAGTCGTCAGAGGAGACGGCTGTGCGCCCTGCACTGCAGCCGGGGAGTCCTGAACCAGGGTCCGAGCCGCCGGAGGGCCCCGCTCTGTCCGAGCCGCCGGAGGGCCCCGCTCAGTCCGAGCCCGCGCTGGAGTGTTCCGCTCAGTCCGAGCCATTGGGGGTCTCCGCTCAGTCCGAGCCGTTGGGGGTCTCCGCTCAGTCCAAGCGCTCCGAGCCAGAGGGTCCCGCTCAGTCCGAGCCGTTGGGGGTCTCCGCTCAGTCCGAGCCGTTGGGGGTCTCCGCCCAGTCCGAGCCGTTGGAGGTCTCCGCTCAGTCCGAGCCGCCCGAGTCTTCCGAGTGTCCCGCTCAGTCTGAGCCGCCCGAGTCTTCCGAGTGTCCCGCTCAGCCCGAGCGCTCCGAGCCAGAGGGTCCCGCGCCCAAACCTGAGCAACCAACTCCCCCCGGGGTCACCCGTCTCCGCCGCGGGGAGTGTGGTCGGCCTCCAGTCCTGTCTGCTCGTCGCTGCCGCCGCTGGGAGCACGGTCGGCCTCCAGTCCTGTCTGCTCGTCGCCGCCGCCGCCGCTGGGAGCACAGTCGGCCTCCAGCTTTGTCCCCTCGTCACCGCCACCGCTGGGAGCACGGTCGGCCTCCAGCTTCGTCCCCTCGTCGCTGCCGCTGGGAGCACGGTCGGCCTATAGCTTCGTCCCCTCGTCACCGCTGCTGTCGGCAGACCCCCTGAACGGTGTTGCCTCTTCGCCTGGTTTTTGTTTGGACTATTTTCTCCCTGCCCTGTGGTTTTGTTTTGTTCTGTTTGGGTCTGTGTTTCTTCCCTGGATGGCCCTGGACTGTTTTGGACTGTGTTGGGCTCCTGCGTTTTCTTTTGTTCCATCCTGCAACTACGCCAAATAAAGACTGTTTTTTTCCACCTACCTCGTCTGCCTTGGGGTCCCCTTCCTGCCCGCTACACAGCTGATCCGTGACATCCTTGTGTGGTGTCAAGTCTGCGTTTGTATCTTATTTGGTCACTTCCTGTTTTATTTTGACAGTCCTGTGTTCCCTGTGCTTTATGTTCAGTTTTGCTTCCTCTGTTATTAGTTTATTTTTGTTTCACCTGTTGTTCCCTGCTGTTTCCACTCTCCCTAATTTCCTTGGGTGTATTTAAGCCCTCAGTTTTTCTCTGTTCTTTGTTGCATTGTCGTCTGAGCCCCCCCACCCCCCTCCAACTGTGTGTTCCCCAGTTTAGTATTTTTCCCTTTTCTCCTAGGATTGGTATTTTGTCTTCAGTATAGCCATGGTTGAGTTTTTGATATTGTGTTTCAAGTTTTATAACTGTGAGCCTCCTGCAAAGAAGCTGTTTGTGTTTAGCTCAGCTCTGTTTCACATCCTGCATTTGGGTCCAACCCTTCCTGCCAGACAGCCTAACTGTGACAGGGAATTCCTACTAGATTTAGTTTTCTGTTTTTAAATTCTAAGCCAGTGATGTTTCATGTTATGTGCTCCTCTATCTGAATAGATGGAAGGAAGAACACATCACAGGGGTGCTGTTAGGTCCCAGAAGAAGAAACTCAGGTAATCACTGAACCAGTCTGAAATCTTTTATTACCAGTTTACAGAGAATAAAAGAACTTCAGAAAAAAACAACCAAAACAAAACTAGAGGAAAAGAAATTCTCCCTTAATTGAAACTAAAACTGAAACTAAAATAATTTTTACAAATCTACAAGTATGCCAGAAACACCAGAAAAAGAGAAACAAAGGCCGTGCCAAACAAAAATGGGCATTCTCCCTTACAAACTCTTTTTGGTAAATATACCACATAGTGGGAAAGCAAATCATGAATCATAGTATGGATTAACTGAGGGCACTAATTATATTATATTACAATAGTGTCACGTTCTGCTGGTGCAGGCAAAGCAGAGGACCCCAATGCAGGACTCAGAGGCAAGAGCTTATAATTTAGCTTGGACTTTAATTAACACAGTCTGGACAGGTGCCAGCAGTACACAACTAAACTTGAACCTAAGCATAAGCATAACTACGGCCATAAGAACATGGCATGAAACATGAAGCACACAGCAGGGCAGTGAAGACAACACTGACCATGCACAGACAAGGCGACAACGAATGAGTGAACCACAGACAATATATACACAAAGGGATAACGAGGGAATGGGCAACAGGTGACAACACAGGTGAACGAAATACATTAACGAGACAAGGGGAAGTAAACCTAAACACAAAGCACAAAGAACACAAGATCGTCAAAATAAAACAGGAAGTGACCTAGACATGACATATGAAAACTTAACACAGAGAACCTGACAGAGGGAATCAAACATTACACAAGGAAACAATGGGAAGGGAAACTAAACACAGAATGGCCAATATGGGAACAAAACCGATACACTATAACAAAATCACAGTAACCTAAAATCCTAACTAAAAACTGAAAACATAACTCAAAGAAACAAGGCGCATTGGGCCACTGGTCCAGGATCATGACAAATAGAAGATCTGTTTGAAACAAGTTTCAGATCATTTGTATAAACAGAGAACAGGAAGTCAGCCAGGCAACTTCCTTGTGGCAGACCACAGTCCATCTTTCTCCAGTGAGAAGGAAGCCATCGTAGTACACTTCCTGTTCTCTCCCAGAGAGAAGGCTTCCTGTACTGTAATTCTAAATAATTTGATCTGATTAAATTGGTTCACATTCAGGTGCGGTATGGATCTGAGGAGTTCATGACTATCAGCTGCCATCTTGTTGTCTTTGATCCACTGACTCAGAGCTCGTAAATCATCTCTCCACAGAATCTTTAACTCTTCATAGTTATCAGCTGACTGATATATTATCAAGTCTCTGTCACGCACAACAACAGAAGAGCTGTTTAAGAAGAGTTTCAGATTATTTGCATAAACAGAGAACAAGAAGTCAGCCAGGCAACTTCCTTGTGGCAGACCACAGTCCATCTTTCTCCAGTAAGAAGGACAGCCATCGTAGTACACTTTCTGTTTTCTGTCAGAGAGAAAACTTCTCATCAAAGAAAGAGCTGGATCTGAAAAATTAGAACGTTTCAATCTGGAAATCAGCACATCAGGACTGATGGTGTCAAAGAAGGTATTTAAATACAGGAATACAGCTCCTACTACTTTATCATTGTGAGATGCTGTGTGTCAGTCATGTGTCACATCATCAAGAGTTTTTTTGATGCTGAGTGAACAGTGTGTTCTCATGAAAGTACTGCTTCATCTGCTGGATGAGAACTTTCTCCAGGATCTGACTTAAAACAGGAAGGACTGAAATCACCGTCCCCCCTCTTTGAAACTAGTAATATTTTAGATTTTTTTTTTTCCACTGAGATGGAAACACACCAGAGATGATGCATCTGTTCAGAATGTGACATATGGGAGCAGAGATGTATGGAGCTGTGATTTTTAGCAGTTTAGCATCTATTTCATCTGCACCTGGAGTCTCAGACTCTGAGAGTGACTCTAACAAATCCCTAACCTCGTCATCATCAACTGTCACAAAACTGAATGAACACTGGTACTGATAATAGTCATTATGCACCCAGCTCCTCAGATTCAGTGTGGAAATGATTCTTCTTTCTGTTTCTGAACTCCTTTAAAATCCGTTCCTGTAATTTCTTTGCTTCCTCTGTGTGTTTATTCTTTTTTGCTTCATCTCTTTGTAATATTAAACGTGTTATATTGTTGCCCCACCAGGGTGCATCATGACTGTTGGTTGTGCTCCTCTGTAACGGAGCATGTCTGTCTGCTATTGGCATAAAGCTGTCAGTGAACTTACTTAAAGCCTTCTCAGGGTCACATTCATTCTTTACTTTGCTCAGCTCAGAGACAGCTGTCTTAATATCTCTGATGAAACTGTCTTTGTTAAACTGGCTGTATGACCTCTGAATGATTATCTTTTCAGGTACATTTCTTTCGTTTACAGTGACAGTAACAAGATTATGATCACTACAGCCTGTGATGGTTGAGGTCGGAGTGTCACACAGCTCTGGAATATTTGTATAGATGTGGTCGATACATTTTTGGAGCCTGGTTTCAGTGTTAACTATCTGCTTCAAACCACACTCAGTGGAGAAACGCTCAATTTTCTTTTTCTGAGAATTTGAGAACCAATCAATGTTAAAGTCACCCAGCAGGAAAATGTCTTTTTTTGTTTGGCCTTCCTCTGACATCTTCATTATTATGTGAAATTTTTTCAGACACTCTTCTTTGGATTTTTGTGGGCAGTAACAACATCCTACCCAAACTGGTTTAGTATGTGGCAGGTAAATCTCAACCCAGATCATTTCTTCATCAGACAGATTTAAGAAAGACAGTTTTTTAACTGGAATGTGATCTTGAATATAGAGAGCTACACCACCACTACCCCCACACATCCTTCCATCTTTCCCACGTGACCTCTGACCTTTATTTCTATCCTTCCTGAACAACTTGTAATTCTTTATTTGTAGTTCAGAGTTGTCAACATTGTCATCTAAATGAGTTTCAGTGAGGGCTAACACATGTATTTTATCACGTGTTAATATGTGATGAATGTCAGGAATCTTGTTTCTGAGACTGCGTATGTTCAGATTAGCTATACGTAAGTTTTCATATGTGGGATCTAAACTGGTCATAGTTTTAAACAGAGAGACAGACGTCGTGTTTCCTCTCTGCCTCTCTCAGCACTGAGCGGAGAATTCAGGGTTCCTTCTGCCTCAGCTGTTGTCGGGCCTCTTGTTCACTCCTGGTCCACACTCAGTCTGCAGCACAAACACACCACAGTTATTACACCAATGCACTGATACAGTGTTAGATGAAGACTCAAGAATAAATCCTTAACTAACATCCAGAGGGGTCAGGTGATCTCACACACACACACACACACACACACACACACACACACACACACACACACACACACACACACACACACACACACACACACACACACAGTTGAAGTCAGAGGTCAGAGGTTTATATACACTCCTCGTGGGCATGAATGTCAGAGTAATTTTAGGCTTTTAAAGATTTCTTACAATTGTTCTTTTTCCAGAGTAGAATGATTGTACAGCATAGATCTCTCATCCAGCTGTCAAGCACAGTGGTGGCAGCATCATACTCTGGGGCTGTTTTGCCAGTGATACATTACACGAAGTGGATGGAATAAAGAAGGAGGACTACCTCTGAATTTTTCAGCTTCACCTCAGAAAAATGGCTAGATGGTTAAAACTTGGACACAGTTGTGTATTCCAACTGGACAATGATTGTCCACCATTGTTCTTTTTCAAAATATCTGTACTATATATTTCAGTGATATGATTATTGTGAATTCTTAAAATTTATGGCAATCACGTCAAGAAAATCTGATTTTATGACAGCCCTAAACCACACACAAGGTTGTGGTTTAAGGCTGGCGATTGTGTTGTAGAGTGATGTGTTGCCCACATCTTGTACCGCACTCCCTCTGTTCCTCACAAAGCTCCTGCTCCCATTTATTTTTCACATAGAGTTAGATTCCATAAGCTTATGTTAAGCGGTTGATATTGCTCTGGGGACTGTCTCCTGGTAAGATAACACAAGTGTCTTTATGATTGGCTGGATTTTATCCTCATTTGTCCTTACAAAGTTTATATAATAATCCTGTATCTGTAGGTATCTAAAGAAATCCTGATTTCTAAGATTATACATATTTTTCAGATATTGAAAACTCTGCATCTGACCTTTTTTACCCATAGCTGTAATACATTTTCCTGCCCATTGCTTAAAATCTGAATCAAATTTGCCTGGTTTGAATTCATCACCATCTCAAAAGTCCCAGTTTTAATTGTCTTACAACCAAATACCATTTGTCTAAAATAAAAAGTACAATTGGATTTGGATCTTTGTTCTTTTTCTTATAACTTCTGTCTCTCCAGTTATTGTGTGGATCGGGTATTTGAGTGCAGAGGTTTCAATATCTTGCCATTGTGCTACATAATTCACATCACACCAACAGCCAAGATCTGCATGGAAATGCTTTATATTCAGGAGTGGCAGAATATTCATCTTAATTGCATTAATTCTATCATTTAATCCTAAGAGTAGGTAGACCATCTATCAATGTCCTATATTAGTATTCAGGTGGTCATAGTTGGATTGATATAGTTTTGTCAGATAATTATGTCCAGATATTTGAGTGAATAAGCTCCCCAATTAATTTTAAATTCCTTAAGTTTCTGATCTGGAAGCAGTTGAACACAAGAATTAGAGTTTTCCAGAGATTTACTTTTATCCAGAGAACTCGTCAAATTTATCCATTACTCGCATCAACCATGTAAAAGAGTTTACTGGGTCAGACAAATAAATCATAATGTCATGTGCAAATACGCTTACGGTGTGTATTTGATTATTAATTTGTGTTCCTGTGACTGTTTCACTTTCCCTGATCGTTTAGGCCAGTGGTTCAATATAGAGTTCAAACGGTGTAGAGCTCAGGCAACATCCCTGCCTGGTTCCCCTCTGCAGCTCAAATCTCTCCATCAGAGATCCACTGACTTTCACTGGAGCTGTGGGTTTGTCATAGAGAGACTTCATGCATTGGATTGCATTTACATTGAAACCAGATTTTTCCAGCATTAAGTATGAAAGTAATTAATGCTGCTGGTTTCCTATACTTATGTATTTTATATATAATATGTGATGCCTTTCTAATGTTGTCTTGTGTTTGGCCCTCCCGAACAATCCTGGTTTGATCCTCATGTATCAGGTCTGGTGCTAATTTTTGGAGTCCAGTTGCAGTAATTGAAGTATAAATTTTATAGTCAACATTTAGAATGGAGATCTGTTTGTAATTGTGACAGTATTTCTCATCTTTTTGTGCCTTAGGGAGGACTGTTATCATTGCGTCCCTCCAGGAGGGAGGAGTGTAATTGTTAATCATAATCCAATTGAAGGTGGTGTGAAGAGTTAGTTCTATTTCATTTTTTTTTTGTTCCTGTCGACGGTAGGTCGAATGATTCTGGGAATGTTCTATTTTCACTTTAATTTTGAGAGACTTAACAAATTAATAACATCCATCCATCCATTTTCTTCCGCTTATCTGGGGCCGGGTCGCAGGGGCAGCAGCCTAAGCAGAGAAGCCCAGACCTCCCTCTCACCAGCCACCTCCTCCAGCTCATCCGGGGGGACCCCAAGGTGTTCCCAGGCCAGCCGAGAGATAATTTCTCCAGCGTGTCCTGGGTCTCCTGAAAATTGTCAGGTACAAGAACTGGACTGAAAATGAGTGAAAAAGCAGCCAATGTCCAAAGAAAACCTTTGAAAGACTTTCAGGAAGCCTGGAGAACTGGAGAATGCAGCTCCTTAGAAGCAAAATATAACTATAAATAAATGCATGTGGCTTGGGTTACTCCTGCATTGATCAAAAGAACACAATCAGTAGAAACTCTGTCACTGAGATGAACATTTCCTATATTCACACAGTTTGTTGTTTTGGTACAGACATGTGAAGTTACAGGTTTCGAGATGACACACTGACGTACAAACACCTCCCAAAGAGGATGTCTGACGTTTGAGTTTTAGAAGATACGAGAAGCTTCGAGAACGTGATACAACATTTCTCAGAGTCATGCGCCATGTGCAGGTTCGTGGCACAAAGTAAAATTCAGAATTTATCCAAATAACTTCTTCACACATCCAACCATCACAAGCTACATAAAAAACAAAACTACATTTGATTAGAAGGATTTAAAGGGCCCACAAAACGCTGTTCATTAAAGCATGCAGGGTCTCGAGCTTTACACGATACTGGATTCAGGACTTTTACTTCCTTAAATACTTCCACACTGAGTTATTACGATCCTACACTTTCAGCATCAAAAATCAAATACTTTCAATGTCAAGAATCGAAGTACTTCAAAATCAAAAAGCAGTACCCTGATATAAAACGAATACTTTGCCTGTTCTCACTCACCAGTTGAATGATAAAATGGCTGCAAAGAGATCAGATGTCCTCACTCGGCCTCAGTGAATCATGCGACCTTCAAACAGCTGTTTTATATTTAGAAAATTTTTTTAAAAATCTGTTTCAGATAAAATTGTTTCTTCAGTTTCTGGTTGTAATAATGATTTTGTTAGTCAAAAATCCAAAGTGGACGCGTGTCTGATGTTTGAGCTTTAGAAGACATGAGAAGCTTTGAGAAGATGGAGCTGTGGTATGACACGTCGTTTCTCAGCGTCACAGGCAGTCGGCAGTTTCATGGCACAAAGCTAAATTCAGAATTTATTTAAGTAACTTTTTCTTTTTTATGCCATGATGAGCTATGTAAAAAACAAAACCCCGTCTGATTAGAAGGATCTAAATCGTCCAGCAGTCACAAAAGCTGTTCATGTTGGGTATCAAGCTTATATTAGGTATAATCATGCAGCAGGAATACTTTTACCTTTGATATTCTATTCATAATAATGTGAAATACTCCAACAACAACATGATACTGAATTCAGGACTTTTGCTTCCATAAATATTCTCATACTCAGTTATTATGATCCTGTTGTTGCCGAAAAGACTTCTTCAGCATCAAGTACTTCTATGAGGAAATAAAACATATAATTTCCCACTCACCAGTTCAACAAATTTTTCCTTAAAATAGCACGAAGGAGATTGGACGTCCTCTCTCGGGTGTCTCTGTGTTGTATCTGACTCAACTCCTGACTGCAAGCTGATGATGTCAGTGCTGTTACCATGGCAGAATACAATAGAGACAACCGTAGTGACAAACAAACAGCAGAATAATAAAACTTGTTTCGTAGTTCTACCTGGTACAGGTGTCTCTAGAAAACACCCACCAATCAGCCGACAGTCATGGATGTATTCAGGAATAAACCTGATTGAATTCAGCCTAATTCTAACCATGAAATAAATTTCCCCACTGAGTCCTTTGCTCTTCATTAGACCTCTAACAGAAAACTAAACAGTATTCAGCCATCAAGGCTAGAATTGAAAAGTGAAATTTAGCTTTTTTTTTTTCAACAAAACAAAAATGTCTTTTTGTTTAATCTCACATTTAATTGTCCTTTAATTTGGTTGTGATTGTGATCAGACAACCACACAACAGGAACATAAACTAGTTTTACTGGATCCAGTTTCTGTATATCTCCATGATTTTTCTGTGTGTGTGTGTGTGCTGCATGCACACTTATTTACTTATTTGTTTGAGCCTCTCAGAGGGCTGGGTTTGAATCTGCGGCTCACTGGAGACGTTTGCAGAGATTGCGAGGAGGAAATGATGTATTTTCCCTTTTCAGCCACACCTAGAGACCAGTATGGTGGTCCCATACTGACAACCCAAAATCCCTGTGACCTACAGCAACCCTTGAATGGCTGAAATTAAAAGTTTAGTCTGCAATGTAGTTGGCATCAGGGAATACACAGTTTTCCTTAGTGACTGGCTGATCAGTATCTGGGTCTGTGTGACTGAGGCTTAACTCCACAAAGAGTAAAAAAACTAAGAACAGGCCGGCTAATAACGGCCTGAACACAAAGAACATTTACTGGAGTTCATAACAGAAATTACTTTGTTACTGATGGACTAATTTCTCCATGTTTCCGTCCTGCCAAATCCCACTTTACACACAGCATATATCTTAAAGTTGTAATATTTATATATAGGCAGCTGTTATAAAGTGATAAAAAAAAAAAAACAGTTAGATCTTTCTGTTTTTTATGAAGTAAATAAACAATTTGGCATTTTTTTGCTTGCTTTATAATTATTATAATAATACGAGTCTCAAAATAATAAACATGATACAATACATGATTTTTAAGACCAAAATAATTCACAATTACAGTGATATCAATGAAGATTTTCGGGGGAAAAGCTGTCGGTCATATTTATTAATTACGTGTGTGTGGTATCTTAATAATGAATTGCAATTTATATAACTAAATTAAAATAAAAAATCAAACAATCTGTAACCACCATTGGTTATATTGTAAATTGATATAAACATATCCACATATCTGTTGTTTCTATAAAACAGTGTGATTTTAATTAAAGTTTATCATAACTTGCATGTAGTTTGTATATTTTATAAGGTAATGCAATAACAAAGTGTGGAGTTTGTCTAAATAAATATAGAAAACAAAGAGGTTCCTTTCTATAGTTTTGTAAATATGAACGGGGCAGTGATCCCAGAATTTCACTGATTATTAAGCCCAAAAGAATTCACAATAACAGTTTACCAATGTTACTGGGACAGAAAGTCCATAAATGGACAAATATGTTACTAAAGAAAGGCTTCAAGACTTCAGTAGGTTTTGTGTGAACCAGTGAGCTTACAATATTACAGTATGCTATCAGTATTTCATGTTTTTGATTCTTTGTAGTTCATAGACTACACAGAACCCTGAAAATGTTCACATTTAACTGCCCAGTTACAAAATGTAACCCATCATTGCATGTCCGTCAAACTTTTTGGGTCACAGTGGATCTACAAAAGCACAAAGATGCACTCTCATGTGCAAAAGCTCTGATTAAATACTTTAAATGTATATATATTTTCACTCTTGTGTAGTAATACTGGAGCTCCCCACAACAGGAACAGCAGGGACTTTCTAATTTTCACATTTTGCAAAGGTGGGCCAGACTGGAGCCTCTGGCAGACCTGATTTGGTCCCCGGCCTACGTGTTTGACACCTCTATTTTAGATAGTTCTAGTTTTTGTTAAAACTTGATTATCACACCTCTAATGGAAACTGACTCCCATTCTGTACAGTATCTGCTAATTTCTTGTAATTTGTAATCCACAATAATCAATACTTACAAGTAGTATGTGTACATTTATGTTACTGTACTATAAGTATGCAACTGCACATTTAAAAAAAAAAACAATCACAGGACAGATTTTTCCTTTTTCTCACTTTATTCTTTTGCTGTTTTTCTTGTGGTAAGAAACAAGCAGCCACTTACAGATTCAACACGTTCACTTCCCAACACAACGAGAATCTACAAAGACACACAGCCACTGAGCCGTCACAGCGCTTTCAGGACAACAAAACCATCCAACAGTAAAATAATGCCGTCGTCGTATGTAATCGTAGAAAAACAGCACCAGTTTGTGTGAACCTGCGGCGATCAGAGGAAGCTTCACTCCTCTTCACCTGCTCATGTGGTGCTCTTCATGCATGGGTGTCGGAGTGGCACAGGTGATTCACGTTGGCACATTTGAATAGAAACAGAAAAACAAACATCCTAAATATATAGAGTACACGGACAAGAAGACGTGATCATGTATAAATATAATACTGCTCGGCAGGAATGAGAGGGTCAGTGGTTTATCTTCAGCCTGTGCAGCTCAGTCTTCCTGCTCTGTGGAGACTCACTGCTCTCATTACATCCCGCTTTACGTTCCTTTGATTTCTGCAGCCGTAGATTTTAGGGACACTTCTTGGAATAAATAAGCCTTTTCAAGCTTTATTCACACATTTGCTCTCAGAAGTGATCTGTTATTGTCATGTTCTGTATTAGCAGAAAACATCACACTGTGATCTTTAACCCTCAAGCGACCGAGATATTTCAGCAACTGAAGCACATGAGTGGAGTCATTCATGACTTGGTTATATTCTATTTGTGTTTATCATACCTGTACTGATTCTGTTACCTGTGAGCTCCTTCGCCTCACAGGAAAAAGATAAAGATAAATACTGTTGGCTGCCTGTGCTGCCCGTCAGCCTCCTGGCAGCAGAATCTGTAGGTGGCACGAATCACCTGGAAGTACAAGTTCCACAGCACATGAACAGGTCTCAGTAGATCTTAATGGGGTGCACATGAGTCTTAGTGACTTGCAAATGGCTAAGTAAGAACCACAAATAGGAAATGCTAAAATCACAATAAATATAAACCTGCCACTTTCTGTGATTGGCATTATTATGTAAAAACTAAGTCATCTGAGATTTTTAGTAGCTGCATCTATGCTGTGAATTTAAACATCCTAGGTCACATTGTTGTTGAGTTAGTGCATTCACAAAGTTGAAACTTGGTAGCGTAGTGACATTAATACCTCATCACCCTTTTTAAGATGTGGGGTAAAAAGGTTGCTGGTTCGAATCCCCCGGCAAGCTGAAGCCTTTTTGTGTATCTTGTATATATTTGTATCTCCCTGTGTCTGTGTGAGTTTCCTCCCTCAGTCCAAAGATATGTGTGTTAAATTAATTGGTGCCTCTAAATTGGCCACAGAGGGGAAGTATATGAATGTGTGGTTAAAGATCAGTAACACTAGAGAAGCACGATAAGCATCACATCTCTTTTGGGCATAAAGTATCTGCCTCAAGGCTTCCGCAGCATTAAACCATCCTACTCAAGATTTGTTGGCCAGGGAAAACATCCAATCTAGTGATTAAAAGTAGAAAATGCAATAAAATCAAAGTCTGTAATATTTAAATATTTCATTATCCTTACCACACCAATCCCTGTAGAAAATTATAAAACACTGTAGAAGTAGTAGAGTGACAAATTTACGGCAGGAATCATTTTTCTAATTAAAAATATCACAACGTCACATATAAATGACTCCACTCAGTCACTTGAAGGTTAAATAACATATTCTTGTTCCCTTCATCCAGTCTGAGGTCTACAGACAGCACTGAGACTGAGACTGGGACCAAAGTTATAATCCCGGCTAAGCTAACAGGCTGAGTTCTTCCATAACTGCAGGTGAGGCGAGAACGTTTGTGGGACATGTGACTGAGTCAGAGGCAGTGAGAACACAGGGATGTTCAGAGAGTGCAGCTTTACGAGGACACGGTGTTTGAAGCAGTTGGATTTCATCACCACACGGCACAGTTCATCCATCAGAAACAAAAACACTGTTAGAGGAGCCCACTACGCAGCGGGACGCCGAGCACAGTGGGCAGTGTAATCACAAACAGTATCCACACACATCTTCACATGAGTCTAAAGCTATGGTGCCTACAGTGTATGTCTGTCTGTGTGCATGTGTGTGTGACGGGGGGTGTAATAGATACTATTTTAAATAATTCGGTCAACATCACTTCAGTTCAAACCATTAAAAACTGTACTGGTTTTGACCTTTCACAGTTTAAGATACAAGCAGGGTGATAATGAGCAGATTTTATCAATGTTAGTATGATCAGCTCAAATTTGGCAAAACAATTTTAATGTAAAGACAGCCCTTCACTCTCACATTAATTAATCAGATCAGTCGCTCCAATTAAGACACAGATTAGATTTGTAAGAGTCACTTTGGAGAATCTCTGATCATCAGGTTATCGTCACCAATCACAGACACGTGCCTGAATTTATTTTCCCTTCTTTACTTTTATCCTGTGATTGAAAATCAGTGCAGTTTTCCTGGTTGCTCAGAAATTTACAAAACACAGCGGCTCAGATGGATGACGCTCCCACCAGTGACTACCAGATACCACTGGAGCGGCCACCGGGAGGGGCCAGGATCCGAGCCGAGGACCTCTTCGGGATGTGGTCATCAACCTGAGATCCTGAGAGATAAACACATAAAGTACTTTAAGATTTCATCCAGGACTTTGGTGTAATCTCACCAAAATCACAGGTGATTTTATTCCAGCCCACCTGAGAGGCTGAAGGAGGACTCGTGGAGGTCTCGGACTCCCACGTGCACTCGACCACAGGGTTTGCCAGATGTCTCTCCATCTATGGGGCCCAAACCGAGCTCCTTCTTCACGGTGTTTGCAACCTTGGCCACGTCACCCGAGTAAGGATCCCTGTCCACTCCTTTGTAAGCCTGAGTCTGAAACAGGAAGAAGTGAAAGGTATGAATTTTATTGACAGCAGATACAGACAGATGGGGGGGCTGGGTTGGGATGTTTCACCATTTTAAACCAAATAAGAAGAGTGGTCTTGTTGTGATTTGATGCTATATAAATAAAACTGAATGATCCATGATTACTATCTATCTATCTATCTATCTATCTATCTATCTATCTAAAGCTTTTAGAGTTTGAGATGGACTATTAACTACTGGCTTCAAGGGACACTACTCCTGTGAATAACACTGAGAACATTTTTTTTAAAACCTTTATTTTACCAATAGGTAAAATGTTTGAGAACCAGCTCCCATTTACAAACATGACCTGGCCCAGCCCATCTGGGCATGTGCAGAGAACCCAAATGCAGGAAGCAAAATGATGCAACAAAAAACGAAGCAAGCTTTTATCGCTGATGAAAAGCTCTACATTTTATACACAGACTAGTCAATAAACGATGAAAGGAAGACAGGACTATTTATACACTGAGGGCTGACTTGGTGGCTGAGGGCTGTCTCTCTGGTACTCAGGCTTCCTAAGATGTTGTAACAAAATCTTTGAACTGTGGCTGCTGGGTTAACAGGTTGTTTTTGTATTTTGTGCTGCAGATGGGTGTGATCAGGTCCTCAGCAACTGGTATCACCTGGGCAATGTTCCCCAGTGTAAAAGCACACTTCACTTGCTCCCTAGGGGAGAAGAACTACTCTGGTTCTCAGTCCTACATGCAGTAGACTTCACCATGTGTGCTAGCACACATGCAAACGTGCCAGCCTTACCAACTGACTAAAAAGCTCTAAAACCAAAAATGGCAGAGCAGAGAGGCTGGGATGGAGGCAGCTTTTACAGACAGCAGCAGCAGCAGGAAAACACTGCTGGCATCCAAAGACAGCAGAAGCATTAAATCCTTTATATGGACTGTCAGATCGGTGGAGTCAGTAACCCCGTGATGGGAGTGTTTGTGGGAGGTTTGCTGTCAGCTGACACAGCAGAGCTCAGCATGGGCCTCGCTGTCCTGCTGTGGTTTTTTTTTAATGATCAGGGAAAACTCTCGTAACATGCAGCAGTGTCTTTGGAATCAGTTTTTATAAAACGATGAACGTGAATGCACCTTTTCCCTCTGGACCATCTTCTTGTAGAGGTAGTCGGGGAAAGTGCGCTGTGGGTAGAACTTTCCGGACCCCTCGGCACACATGAACACGCCGTTCTCGCACACCAAACGGCCTCGGCTGATGGTGACCAGAGGAACGCCGTGGCAGCGCAGCCCCTCGTACAGGTTGAAGTCTCCGCCCTGCACCTGAGTGCTCACAGAGATTGTCCTAGACACACACACACACACACACACACACACAGAGAGAGAAAGTGATGGAGGTGTTTCTGTATGCTCTCTGCTGAGTCCAGTAAAAAATATGATTCATGTCACATATTTATGTTCATTTACAGCCTTGTACCTTGTTGCATCTGGATCCCAGACCACCACATCAGCGTCAGCCCCAGGGATGATGCGGCCTTTGCGTGGGTACAGGTTGTAGATCTTTGCAGCGTTGGAGCTCGTCACCGCCACAAAACGATTCTCATCCATTTTTCCTGTAACCTTAAAAATATAGAAAGCCCAGTCAATTTCATTTGGTATAAAAAAACAAAACAAAACTTTTATTACTGTTAGAGAGTATATTATTACCATGGTGAGTACTCGTTTTAGGGAAACTTTATCATTAGGCAGTAAATATGTCTCAGTAACTTAATGGGTAAAGACCATCGGCTGCATCAATCACCATAATTTCCAGTCTGTAGTACTTTGTTTAGTTTTAAAGTAGCTTAGGCAATAACCTGTGAACAAACAGCTTTACGTCTGCAGTGAAGATGATTCTGACCACATGCACCACCACTGTCATTCAGTCTGTGAGCTAATGCTGAGTAACACAGGCCTGCTATATCAGCAGTAACAAGCAAGGAGACTGAGAAAATGTCTGAGCAGGTTAAAATATATTTTACAAAAATGTGTCAAAACCAACTAAGACTTGGTCTATGGTATATTTGGTGAAGGATTTTAGCATTTATATTTTACATTTTTTATCCATCTGTGAGAACAACACCATCCGTGATTCATCCCTTCTAAAGTTCAGTTGCTGCTAACCGGTGAGCCCTGGGCATTCCCGTGTTTTTTACATTCCAGCTGGCTCTCTGACCAATTTGCTATTGTGGTGGACCATGAAGTTTCCCCAGAGAGTTTCCCCTCTCTGACTAAACAAACTCCAACTCTTGGTCTTGGACTACAGCTGATGATGGTGCTCCTTGTTCTGCTTTGGAGATCAGCTGAGAGCAGGAGGGCCACATTAACTAGAGCATGTGGCAGGTGAAGAATTGGTTCATGTGCTGCTAAGGTGATGTCACAGAGGCTTTAGAGCAGAACAGGGACAACCATCACCAGCTGGTGTTCAAGATGGTGCAGTATGACTTCATTCACTGGAGAAAAAGTTTATTTTTGTTGCAAATAACTACAACTAAAACTAAAGAGATGAGCTGCGATTTACGACCACCTCACAGGCTGTAGAGTTTGTGAAGCAGTGGAAATATCTTGGCACTGTAACTGAAGACAAGCTCACCTTTGAGCTTCATGTGGATGCTGAGTGCATGAGTGCAGTATTTCAGGTTTTTATGTGTGCGGTCGATGGGTGTACGTACCACTCCTCTCTCCCAGATGACGCTCATCCTGTCCTGGACTCCGGGTACTCCATGAGGGATCTTGGTGAAATCCTCTTTGCCCAAAGCTCTCTGCTTGGTACTGAATGGACGGTGCTCTGATGCCACCACGCTCAGAGTGTCACTGGAAACAGGACATCCACATTTAGTTTATAGGAGCATTTTTATCCACAGCACCTTCACTAATCACTGAGCTGCTGTTTCAATCAGTTTACAAGAAGTAGTACAGTATACTGATACAGCACACATACTTGCCCAGCAGGCCCATGAGGTAGCTGGGTGTGTTTGGGTCAAGGCGGAGAGGAGGGACGATGACATGGGCAGCGGAATGAGCCCAGTCCTGGTGGTAATACTGCATCCCATTCAGCACTGCGTGAGCAACTGTAGTCTCTCCATGGACCACCTTACCTGAAATTATAAAACGTGAAGAGTGGTCAGTGTCTCATCCTCTCCATTATCACAGTGACTGTTAGTTGATTTCCGTTGGGCAGTAAGCTCACCCTGCATCTTAGCAGCAGAAATCATGTCTCCAGCAGACATACTGGACACATTCACCAAGTAGATTGGGCAGCGAGCCTGCAGTCACACAAATAAAAATGATTTTATTCAGTGCTTCAATCATTTATCAATAACTGCCCACAGACAGGATATTAAAATCTTTTTACCCTGTTGGCGATGGTGACAGCTCTGTGAGTCGCCTCAGACTCCAGCTGCAGACAACAAGACAAAATGACGACATTTTTTTACACTTATAGGAAACATACCTAAATGTCAGTCAGTGTTTTTAAATGCTAAATGAAACACTCAAAGTGTCTCAAAGTACTGTAATAAAAAAAGGTATTACACATGAAATCTTCAAATTAGGTTTAAGGGAACATAAAAAAAAAACTGTGTAACAGGTGCTGGAAATAGTACTTTTCTACACTAACTGAAGACTCAAAGGAGTTTTTACTACAAGCCACACCCACATATTCATATATTATTCTATCACACACATGCTCACACTCCTGTGGCTGCATAAGGGGTAAGCCCAAGTACCCAAGGCCACTGTAGACTGCAGCAGTGGATCGATCCACCGACCTTTGGATTAGGATACGACCTCTATCTCCTGAACCACAGCCCCCTCTGTCCACTGTATATTTACCTCTTCTGGTCGACTGATCTCTATTCCTTCCGGCCCACTGATGCCCAAATCCAGAGCCTCTTTGGCACCCTAACAACACAAATACATTCATTTTAACACAAGTTCGACTTTGTGATTTTACTTTGATGACAAAAGAAACTTTCTAAGGACAGTGGTCACATTTGTACTGTACTGAAGTCTGGCATTTGCATGCTGCTATTTCAGCGTTAGCACCTCAGCCACCAGCTCTCCGTTCTCGGCGTGGACGCGAGCGATGGCTCCGATGTCCTTACAGGTCTGCAGAGTCTGGTAGAGCTCTGAATCCCGCAGCATCATCATGTCCTTGTAGGCCATGAACATCTGGAAGGAGTTCACTCCATGTTCCCTCACCAGGGTCTCCATCTCATCACGCACCTGAGGGCAGGTCAAAGGTCAAGGGGTTC